>JACEGR010001152.1:0-186356 GCA_014170235.1 Listronotus bonariensis
ACTTCAGTTTAGTCACCGTCCTAACTGAACTGGTATAGGTTTTGTTAATTCGCATCCGGTCCGAAAAACACACATTTTTACAAATATACTTCCAAATGCCAGAAACAAAGTAGCTAAAAAGATCACTATAAAGCCAAGAGAGGACCGCCTTCCCGATGAAATTAAAAATCTCATATTGTTTAAAAACAATTTAAGGAAAAAGTGGCAAAGACTAAGACGCCGAATTGACTATGAGAGACAGACGGCAGTTTAAAACACAATTAGACAGAAAATAAAACCTAATCAGGTGTCCTTAATGGCTTGTCAACAAGAGACAAATCACTGTTGCGCCTGACTAGAAAATTAAAAAACAGGTATAATAAGATTCCATCCTTGAATCTAGCGGCTGCACAGACCGGACAGGAAATCGCCAAAACTCTTGCAGATTTTCTGGTCAATGTGTGTAGCGGCATTTCCAATACCACTTAGACGCAAAACGAAATAACAAACAAAGGCAACATTTTATTGAGGTACAAATATCTCATCCCTCCTACCGTACTCTCCAAGATCCTAATTACTACTAAAAATTTATAATCTATTCTAAAATTCTTACCTACCTACCAATAAAGCTCCCGGAATAGATGAAATTCTAAATATCATGCTTAAAAACCTCCCAAAAAATCCTTTACATTATTAACGCTTCATAATCCAACGTTTTCGACGGCAGTGGAAACACGCCCATCGTTAAACCTGGCAAAAACCCAAAATCCCCTCCTCCTACCGTCAAATAGCCTTCTTGAACGCCCCTGGTAAAGTTGCGGAAAGGGCTATTTTGCTAAAAATGCGTCAAAACAACCTAGACGAAAAAGTTTCGCCGGAGCAGGGTTACCACACCTAGTACATTTGTACTAGATCTAGTTCTTTTTAATAGAATCTAGTGGTCTAGTACGTACTGATGAAAATCTAGTACTTTTTTAAAATTAAGTTGCTGTGTGATAATTTTGCATTTAATTTAAGACGACAAATGGACCAAGCTTTAGCTTATTTCTTAAATTTAGTACATTCTAGTATTTTTTTCTGGAATCTTTTTAAAAATCATTGTGGCAACCCTGCGCCGGAGCAGTTCGGCTTTAAACCAGGACTAAGCTCAGTTATGCTTATTGCAGCTCTGCTGCAACATGCAATGGATAAGTTCACTCAAAAACAAAATACAGTACTCGACTCATTAGATATTACACAAGCTTTTGACACAGTTTGGCATAATGGCCTAATCTGCAAGCTTTATGATCCTCATAGGTTCCCCCTCCATTTCATAACCTTAATCCACTCTTACATTTCCCCAAAAGCCTTCCAAGTCAGGATAAACAACTCACTATCCTCTTTCAGGGCGACGTACGCTGGAGTCCCACAGGGTAACGTGCTTAGCCCAAAACTATTTAATCTATATCTATCCGATGTTCCTAAGTTTCCCTTCATTAAACTGGCACTGTATGCTGATGATGCGCTGGTTTAGGCCTGCTCATTTTCAGCAACAGTTGCCAGAGCTTAATCCAATATCATTTAAATATCCTAGTTTCATATTATTTAAATTGGATAATTAAAATTAACGAAACAAAAACGGAATATGTTATATTAACCACAAAGTAAAATAAATGTTTTAATTAAAATAAATAATATTCCCATTATCCCGTCGCTGAAAATAAAGTACCTTGGCGTTATAATAGACCAAACACTAAAATTCGTATCGCACATTAACCACATTTTGAAAAGAGGTTTTCTCGCGCAACAATCCCTAAACTCCTTAATTTCATCATAATTAAATTTATGAATTTGTCCGAAAATATAGGTTATGTTTGAGACGTCACCTTTTGCCATAATATTTTCTTATCTGACAAAATAAACCAATACTTGCATACCATAAAATTAAATCACTAAAACAACATAAAAAAATTGTATCATATCCTTAATAACGATTTAAACGTAAATTCCCTGTAAAAAAATATCCAAAGGTCAGTGACCCCTGTGAAGAGGATTTAAAATTATCTGTAACTGCAGTACTAATAAGTACTCAATTTGACTATAATAAGTAAAAACAAAACAAAAAAACATATATAAAAGTCCAATGACTAAAAAGCAAAAAAATAACACCAAAACCTCAAAAAAACCTTCCAGTACGATTGTAAACAAAGAATTACGGGAAAAAATTACGTCATAAAATTTAGCGAACATAGGCTTAAATGGAATCGAGCGCTCCTTATTAAAAAGTTTCTTGCTGCGCTGCACCTGTATAGTCGGGTGTCTCTGACACTCAATTATGCTGGCTGCAGCGTTTACAAAACAAAATACTAAGATCTGCAACGCAATCTGACAGATACATACGAATTGACGACTTACTTCAACTAGCAAATAGCCCAACAATAAAACAATACATAATACAACAAACAGAAAAAATTTACAGACTTAAAATACACATTTCGGGTTTGACAAGAAACCTAGCAAATACAAGAATAAATCAAGACGCAACACACAAACCACTGTTTCATAGAACCCCCTGTATAATGAACATACACCACCCTAAATAAATTAAGTTTTTGTTAAAAATAATGTGTTTCCAAGTAAAATCAAAATTTAGTGTATGCCATCAAAAACCCATTAATTGTCTTTGAGGTCATGCATACCAGTGCACAACTTGGGACTGCTCTCCAAAAAATGAATGTAAATCAGGTTTTTCCGGTTTTTCGCTTACATTTTTCCTGAAATGTTAAAAATCAAATACATTAAAAGAAAACTAGCCAATATTTACAAAAAACATAAAACAACCAGACGCCAAGAATAAAAGAATGGATCGTAGAAGTGGATCGGAAAAGGGTGATATTATCATTACTTTTCGGTCAAAATAGTTTCCAAAGGGCCAACACCAGCCCCCAGGTGGAGGGTTTCCCGAGAACCTGGTAATAAGTTTCGGAGAAGAGGACCCCTAACTACATTTTGATGTGAATCTATTCGGAAAATAAATATGTTTTAAAATTGAAATTGAATTGAGCTTCTCACCGCAGCGATCCGGGTTCGAATCTCGGAACACATTGGCATTTTTAATCGCTTGTCACTTCACAGATGGATTGGCAAACCACTGTGTAGTATTCTTTCTACCCCAAGTAGTGGTTATTAAAAAAAATAACGTCCGTGGTGGCACTACCGCGTTGTTTAAAAGGTGCTGTGAAATGAAAAAACTGCATGTTTCAGTGCTTGGATAACGTGGACGGAACAGCGTAAAAAAGGGGTTAAACATTTTAAAACCCAAACCCACGGTACTCTGGTTATTAGGCATAAGAAGCCTTTGTGGACTGTCAAAGAGGAGTTATGTCACACCCTGTCCACATAACATGCTGACGACATTATTTTTATATTCTAATTCCTATTATTGTAATATGCTTTATCATCAGTTCCCAGTCGTCACGTTGCCATCGAACCCTTGTATTAGAGTTAGTCAGAGTTTAGATTTTTAGCCTTTAACATATGTATTAGTAACAAGTATAATTTTTGTAATTTTAATTTAATAAAAGTATTTTTTAAAAAGATAATTCCTGGTTGCCATTAGTTAACTGGCGCAGTCGGTAGTTCCGCTAGTGTTGTTTTTGCATCGAGCAAAATCAATTTTCGTTTCTACGATTAGACTATCGGACGAACACAGTGACTTTTGTTCGTGAAGGTGTTTCGGCAGAGTGGCTTTTTAAAAAATCAAAAATCCAATCCATCGAGGACTGTCCAACCACCCATCAACGGCAAAATCACGGGGAAGGAACGAAATTGTCCTTTCCGCAAGACGTCTCGAGAGGAGCAGACACACATCGCTGGGTTCTTTCAAGGCATCTTATAGTTTGGCAATGACCAGAATCTTCCTAGTTATGTAAGTGCAATTTCAATGTCAGCAGATGATTTGTTAAATACGCTAAAAAATTTAAATATTAACATTAATCCTTCAACTGACTCTGACTCTACTTCCCAATCCCATACGGAAGTAACAGATAGTTTAATTAATTTAATAGGTCAGCAAAATTTTGTATCTAATAGTTTAGGTGTCCAAAACTTGGGCAATAAACCCCAATTTAACTTTGAAATTTTTAAACACGAAAATTTGATTTCTTCAAGCGAAGAAACAGATTCAAATCTTAGTGATAGTAGTAATTTAGAATTAGATAATATAAATTTAAGTATAAAAAGAACTTTTAAATATGGCTAATGTATTTAAGGCAGAATATTTAAGTTGTGTTCCAACTTTTGATGGTAACCCAACCGAATTAAATAGATTTTTGGCAACTTGTAATTCACTGATTACCAACTTTTACGACGCCGCTAACCCAGAATGTTTTTAGAATAAATTTCTATTAAATTCATTAATAAGTAAATTAACAGGAAACGCCCGCTTGGTCGTAAATATTCAAAATGTTACGACGTGGGCTGCCCTTCAGGAAACCCTCTATAGAAATTTCGCAGATAGGCGCGATGAATGTTGCTTAAATAGAGACTTAGTTATGCTAAAACAATTGCCAAACGAATCTCCTTAAAATTTTTACGATAAATGTCTTGAATTATTAAATTTACTTGTAAGCTACGTAGATGCACACGAAGATGCGAATACAGCTACCATAAAGCGTACCTTATATCAAAATTTAGCTTTAAAAACATTCTTATCTGGTCTCAGGGAACCGTTAGGAACAACCATTAGGTGTATGCGCCCAAATAGTCTAGCGGACGCCATACAATTTGTAATTCAAGAAGGAAACGTTAAATATTTTCAGAATAATTATAAATCGCAAACAAAAAATGTCTTTAATAAGCAAACTACACCAAATCAATATAATAGATATGATAATTTAAATACAAATTTTCAAAATTCACCATTAAATAATCACTTGCAACAATTTAGACCAACTTTCCCCTTTAATCCTTACACTAATAACAATCAATTTCGGCAAAGTTTCCCATCGCAGCCAATCCCAATAAGACCAAATCCCAATTTTAGACCACAAAAATTTTTCACAAATTCAGAAGTTTTTGGAAGACCGCAAGGTCAACAAAACGTCTTCAGACCTAACCAAAACAAACCTTTACCTACCCCAACTCCAATGAGCACCACAACAAGACAAACTTTTAAACCAAACCCTTCTAATCCAACACCTATGAGTATGTCATCTAGACAAACCTTTAAACCTGGACCATCGTATCAGCCAAAATTAAATTACGTTGCAGAAGAATTATTTAACACTGAGACAAACCCGTGCTCTCAAGAATATGACCCATATAATAGTTACAACCATGACCTATCCTACGTTTATTCTCCGTACTACGAAGATAATTCATCCGACCTGCAAGGTTATTCACATAGTGAAACGGATGAATATTATAATACAGAGTCGCAGACTGAAAACGATACTCGGTATGAAAATTTTCAGGATGTTCCGCAGGAAAATCCGGAAATATGACAAATCAATTAATATGCTTAAATAACATCAATGCGAGTGAACTTTCCTTTATTACTTTTCCCGAACATAACCTTATATTTTTAATTGACTCAGGTTCTACGAAATCTTTTATTAACCCAAATTTAGCATTTAGATATTTTTCAAATTGTGTTAAAAATGACCCATTTATTGTATCTACAGTTTTTCAAAAATCGGCGCATCAGTATAGTGCTATGATTCCAGCATCCAAAATTTTTAATTTGCCTGAAAAAACGAATTTAAAATTTTTCCTGTTTAAGTTTCATAACGTTTTTGATGGATTAATTGGTCTAGATAATATAAAAATTTTGAAAGCTAATCTCAATTTTAACCAAGGGTATTTAGTCACCCCGTATACCAAAATCATATACTTTGCTTAAATCTAAAAAGATACCTAAGGCTAGATTTTTGTTTTCAAACTGATCTAAAATAGCTTTTGTAAACTGAAAAATGGCAGATAAAGTTGATCTACCACTTCTCAGGTATGCATGTTGTGCATCAGACCAAAGCTCACATTTATTCATAAAATTTATTAACTGAGAGCACATAGCTATTTCAAATAGTTTTGAAAGGCTTGGAGGGACACTTATTGATCTAAGGTTATTAAAATCTTTTGGACATCCTTTTTTAAGAAATGGTATAATTTTCGCAAGTTTAAGCTGCCTTGGAAAAATACCAAATTTCATCGAGTTATTAATTATGTAATTCAGAATACCAACAGTTTCGCCCATCGATAGTTTTACAATACTTGTAGGAATCTCATCATCACCGCTACTATGTTTTTTTTAATTTTTGAGACATATCTAATAGTTCATTTGTAGTTATAGGTCTTAAATACATTGTCTGATTATTATCCGGTATATTACAGTTAAAAAGCACAGTGTTTCTTTTCCATCATTTTTGGAATTATATTTAACAAATATAGGTTAAAATCATTTACTAACTTTTGGGGATTTTTAGCAAAAAGTGTCGAATTATACACAAACTGCCAACAAACTATTATTTTTATTATCGGATGAATTTACTTTCTTTTCATAATTTTCTGCTTTTTCTTCTTTTAAAAGTTTATCATATTGCTTTTTGGTTTCATTATAAATGGGTTTATATATATTATCATTTCTAGATAAAATTAGCAATGTATCTAACCTTTGTTAACACTGTTTAATATTCTCACTTTTATTTGGTTTAGGCTTATTTTTATATACCATTGTCCTAGGAAAACATTGATTAAAAATTATTACATAGGTAGAAATAAATGTATCCCATTGTAAATCAACATTTTGTTTATGTATCTGAAAAACATTTTCCCAATCCTGTTCTCTGAGAGCTTCCAAGAAGAGACTTTTGTTATCGTCTGTAAAAAATCTTTTATAAATAAAATCTATTTTAGTTTTTTCAATATTAAAATATACAAACTGCGCCGTGTGATCTGAAATATGTGTTTCAAGAACATTAACGTCATAAGGGCTTTCCAGATTGGTAAAAATGTTGTCCAGACAACTACTAGATACACTAGCAATTCTAGTGTTTTGAAAAACTGTTCCCTTTAAGTTATAAAAGTTCAGAAGTGAAAACAAATAATTCTTATGTACATTATCTTTTAACATTTTAATGTTAAAATCTCCTGCAATAAACATTAAAGCGTCATTACTTACATTAGATAACATTTTTTCTAGATTTTCATAGAACACTTCTTTCTTACCTGAGGGTGGTCTATATACAGATAGAATAATAACTTTTTCCCGTTAACTAAGCATTCAATGGCCGCACACTCACATTCATTTTGCACAGACAAACTGTTTATATTAGTCATAACTTTATAATTTATTGTTTCTTTAACATACACTGCACTGCCACCATGAAGGCCCTCTCCTCTGCAAAAACAAGATGCTAATTTAAAATTACTGATTCCTAATTTAGATAACTGTTCTTGTGATTTCCAATGTTCTGTGACACACAAACAAAAACATTCCTGATTATCCTTAAGGAGCTCTTCTATTCGTTCAATACTATTTCCAATGGACTGTACATTTTGGTGTATTATACAGAGATTATTTTTTACGGAAGTCTTATTTCTTAACCTAAAAAGGCTTCTTTGTTTCTAAGTGATTACCGTAGTTTGTACTTTCTCTGTATTTTGCGATTTTTTCCAAAAATGAAGGACATTTGGGATCCCTGGCAGTATGTATGCGATCTTTTAATTTTGATCGTTTGTAGTTGGGGCAGTATAGTTTTGTATTTTCAGGGCACTGTTTACCTTCGTGCTTCCCTTCACACTTATGACAACAAAATTCGCCTTTGCAATATTTTGAGACATGTCCAAATAAACAACATTTATAGCACATTGCAATATTATAGTACTCCTGCATATACACCTTGGTTAAGTCAAAGTTAAGATGTTCGTTTTTTATGAGCCATTTAAAAATAAGAGGTTCAGTCTGAAATATCCAATTTTCCTTACGGTTATTTCTACAATCCTTTTTTGTAACAAATTTTATTTTTTGGCCACAATCATCACCAAATTTCTCTTGTATATCCGGGTTTTCCTTCATTAAAATTTGTACAAATTCTTCTCGTTTGTAGCCCTTTTCAATGCCAGTGAACATTATCATTGGATCAGTATTTTTAGCTCTTTAATGTCAAAATGGTTTTTAGATTTTATTGCTTCTGCAAGTTTCGCCTGCTGTTCTGCACTCTGACATTCTACGAGAACTCCACCTCCAGTGTTTTTAGATTTTTAAATGTTCGAGGAATATTGTTGTTGCTATTTAGATTCTCCTTAATTTCCTTTAAGACCTTTTTTGAATCATTTTTATTAGGTATTCTTACTATGGTTCCAAGTTTTGTTTTTGTGGTGGTGTTGTCCATTTTTCATTATTTGTTGTTTCTGGTACTTTGTGCTTTACCATGCTACTGTAGGTTCTCTCTACTGGTGTAAAACTATTTTTATTTAAAGTATCTGTTGTATGTTCGTTAGTGCTGTCCAACAAAAAGGCTTCCGCCCTTACTTCGCCCATATTGTATTGGTTGCTTGTTATTTTAATGGCCATTTCTAAATTTTGTTTTTCAACTTGTCCTATCTTGTATGCGAGTTTTGTAACTACTTTATGTAAAACAAAAATTGCATCTCGCATCTTTTTTTGTCCATATTATTATTCTATGAATATTCATGTATAGTTTCTAGAGAATTAATTGCAAGTTCTAACAGATCACATGTGGGCTGCTGCGTTGGATCAACATTTGTATGTATTTTATTATTTAAATTTTGCATTAACTGTTTTACATCTGTATTATGTTCCTTACGAATTTTTTCACGTACTTGAATTTCCGGGCTTAGTTCCGATTTGTTCCTTTTTGACGTACTGGGGACGTCTTTTTCCTTGGGTTTTCCCACATTTTCTGGTGGAGGTGTTTTTAAAATCGTGCAAGTTGGCATAAAAACTTCTTCAACATCAGTATTTGTCTGAAAAATATTTGTTCCAACCGGTATATCAGGTTGTTTGGATTCCACACACTGTTTATTATTTACACTGGTTTTTTTGGTTTATGTTTATCAAGATATGTTTTCATATCTTGCCTTTTTTGTCTACATCGGCACCAATAACTTTAAATATTTCGTCTTTTAAACTAGATGAAATTGAATAATGTCTATTTAGAGTCTGTTTTTTGGCTGATTTTCTGCACCGTCGCACTCACAATTTATAATTATTATTACAATTATTTGAAGTTTCTGAGAAAAATAATAAAATGTTGGATTTAAAAAAGAGACGCCATCCAGCGATGGTAGTAAGAACCACAGATACTTCGCTTCTAGCACTTATAATAGAGCAAAAAAACTCTTTCAAATGAAACCTAGATCGAATTTTTACAATGAGGCGTTCCCGAGATATTGCATATTTTATAAGTCAATGTTTGTCTTACCCCCACCACTTTATTTGAGGAGTTTGAGGAAAAAGTGCTGAACCAAAGTTATTCCTTATAGACGTAAGATGTATTTGTATGTATTTTCGGTATACCTTAATTCGGCAACTTATAGAGAAAACTTATTTTTTGTAATTCAAATAATTATTACGCCCCCTAGCGGACATTTTACAAACTTGAGAATAATTTCCAGCAATTTCTGTTGGCCACATTCATAACAATATTTTTTACCGAAAGGTCGTACGTTAAGCGGTTTCCGAAAGAGAAAAAAAAAAAAAAAAGATACAGCCGCTTACCTCGCTTATTTGGCCACCCGGTACATTTCAGATGTTTCAAAAATATCCTTTGTATTCGTCTGCTCCTACGTCCTATTACAGCTTTAACGTCCATAATAATCCTAAAGAAGTCTTACATGGTTTGACTACGATCACAAATCCGACAAATATATTTAAAAGAAATGGACAATTTTCCAAGCCTCTTTGGGAACGTCTTGACACATCGGAATTATAATGAATAAATTGTGTATGTATTTACTAATTAATATACGTTAAATTATACATTTATTTACCAGAAGAAACAATTTTTTTATTAATGATTGACTCGTGCACTTTTGTACTAGTTGTCCACTCATAAATGTCAGGGGCGGTCATATTAACTTTCCGAGGGGGCCATATAACATTAAATATGCCCATTAGGCATTTACGTGTGTAATTAGTAAAATTCCTAATTTAATTACAAAAGATGTGGCATGAAAGAGGGTGCCATGGCCCCCTTATGACCGCCCCTGATAAATATTACATAAAAACTAGATTCCTTACGCCAAAAAAATGGAAATTTACCAAAAATACCCAAAAGCGTAACAGATTTTTTATTTAAAAAGTGAGACAGGGGACCTACACCTTTTTAATGATCTTTTTGTTGAGTACACGTCAAAAGTCCATCTAGAAAGAAAGGGTCCGCTTCGGTCCTAGTCCCGGGGTATAGCGAGCTGACCTTGTTCAGCCCTATGAACTGACCAGTAGCCTCAAACAAAAAAAAACCCCCCAGAGACCCAAACAATTTTAATTAAAAAATCGACGTTTCGGTGGCAAGTCTGCTACGTGGATATCTCATATTTAGATACACAGAGCCTAGTTGCCTTTTGCAGATATTTACGACCTCGCGCAGTAAACAAACTCGAGGCCCACCCGAAGAAGGTTCTTGGTACATGCGCATTAAATAGTCATGTCCGGTACCGGACTTAAATCCTTTTAAAATTATTAAATAATTTAAAAATCTTAAAATCTCAGTATCTTAATGTGTAAATAAAAATATTCGTTATATATTTATATAATAGTTTATATTATTTTACATTTCTTTACGAATATAAATTAGGTAGTGATATAAAAATAATATCATTGACAGGATACGTCAACAGTAAATAAGGACAAAGATTTTTTAAGTTATCTTTGAAGTTAACGGATAACCTTAATATCGTGAGTTTAATGTCACTTGATAAAATAAAAAAAAAAAAGGATCTGACCCAGATTCTGTGATGTATTTTGGACTACTAAACATGAATGCGTGATGAGAAAAGTCACAATTTTTTTAGATCTTAAAAAACTTTGGGTATGTCTCATTCTTAGTTTAATAGACAAAGGGATACGAGTCATGGGCAACAATGTTTTTCTTTGGTTCTAAAGTTTTTTAGCAATTTATTTAAGAATAAAAAAGTGATGGAGGCTCAGACATGCAAAATACATTTTTATTTATGGTCTGAACTTAAATCAAGGGTAAATTTTGCTTTAGCATTCACCAATATATCAAGGGCGTACCCAGGATTTCAGCTAGGGGGGCAGCTCATACCTGTTTCGAGAAGATGGTCTGTCGGGTATATTAAAACAAAAAATCATGAAAATTGACTTTTATTAATTAGTTTGATTATGACACAAAACAAAATATTATATATATAATAATCATAATATATATATTAATTTAACAGTAATCTTCTCGGATTTGCTGAAAATTTGTCTATGACAGTCTTTTCAATAAACTCACTGCTTTCTTTTAAATAATTGCGATGTATGCTCATCAGACATAAACCTGTAAGCCTTTCTTCACCCATGGTGCTTCTAAGCCAGGTTTTAACTCTTCGCAGCGTACTGAAGGACCGTTCTACGGTCGCCGTGGTGCATGGGATAGTGCTTAAAATAATCAATGCGTTTCTGACAGCAGGGTAAAAAATGTTGGCTTCGTTGAACAGATCAACTACTTCTATGTCCCTTAATTGATCATCTAATAAAGCCTTCTTCACCCATAAATTATGCTAAAGGTTCAGTTCTCCAGTGATATCCAGGTTATAAAATTCTTGGAATGATTCTGCGTTCTTGTGTAAGTCTGTAATGCTGGTTTTGGTCTTGGTCATATACAAGGGATGTAGCTTACTTAAAGCAAACGCCGGAATATTTTCTTGGGAGAATCGAATATTCAATGATGAAATGAGTGAATCAATGTATGGTATTATCAGGGAACGCCGCCAATATTCGTTATCATTGTCTGATGGCGAATTACTTCTATGTGTTTGTTTGTGAGCAAGACGTGGAACCAAAATTTCTATGTTCAAATCCATTGCAACAGCTCGCGCTTTTTGAAGCATTTCATTACTTATTCTATCAGGAAACTCGCGATCATTTCTGAGAATGTCCTTGATATTTTTGATGTGTTCCCCCACCGAGATCATGTCGATTGATTTAGCTTGCAGTACTTTAACTACTGGTTCTAAAACTGCTGAATATTTGGCTATTGTTTGTAGAGCAATAATAAACACTGGTTTTGCAATGGTTGAATGCAACTGATATGCAGATTTTCTGGTGGCATAATTACCGTCTACGGATAACGTTTCTAGAGATTTCACAAGCTCTGGGAAATGTTGAGAAAACTTTCTGATTGATTTATATTTTTCGAACCATCTCGTCTCACACAATCGTGATAGGTTTGGAGCGTAGTTCCGACGTGTAGTCGATTCTCTGAAAAACGTCATAACATCCTTTACAGTGGCGACAGTATTTCCAATTTCTGGCACTGCGTTCGCATCATTCACAACAAGGTTGAGTTCGTGACTTGAGCAATGAAAATATAAAGCACGAGTATATTTTTTCTCAAAATGGCTTGTACGCCACCCTCTTTCCCTGCCATTGTAGAACAGCCATCGAAACCAAACCCTACGCAATCTTCGGTTGGGAGGTTAGAACTAATCAAGAAATTGTCAATTGCTTCTGCAATTGCTGAAGCATTTTGTGCTTTTAGTTCAACGAACCCTACAAATTCTTCTCTGAGTTTCCTTTTGCTTTCGTCGTAGAATCGCACGCCTATTGACACCTGTTCTTTCCCAGCTACGTCTGCTGTTTCATCAGATAAGACTTCGTAAGCCATGGTCTTCTGAACCTCACTTATTATATTCTCCTTAATAACTTCGCCACATAAATTTATCAATTCGTTTTGTATTTTTGGCGATGTGTAAACTGCATTGCGACGGCACTTTTCCAAGTGACTCTTTAATTTGTTGTCCCCTGAATTGATTCTCAACTTCAATAAATCTAATAAAACACCCTCATCTGCTTGTTTTCCCCTAAGGAGCATATCATGTGTACCGCAAAATACTATACAAGAAATAATTGATGACAATATTTGTTTGTTTTCATCGATTGCTTTTTGGTGTCCACTTTGCAGTTGGATGTCTACAGGAACATTTTCAAGAAAATTTTTGCAGCATTTGTCGCTGTTAGGTGAAGGTTGGTCGTTGCATGCTTTCGGCAGTCTTCATGCATATTTTTGAACTTTATATATGGCCTGACCATAAATGATCCCAAAATTCCTGTCACAGTGCTGATGGGCGGAGGGAACAAAACACAATGCTTACAAAGAGCGCCTTTTAGTCGCTTGGAATATACTAGCCATGGTGCATATTCATCCAACCAAGCATAATTAAATTTTCTTTTCAAATGGCTTGCATCACTTTCAAAATCGTAATTTCTGGGCGGGATCCAAGGATTTTGTAACAACTCCCTCTTCTTTTCGGTCGATAGCTGGGTAGCCAACCCAACATAACGACCCAGATCATTTTCATGATAGCCATCGTCCACTATAATTTCAGGATCGACGTTGACGTTATAAGTTTGTTGGGATGTCGATAGAGAAGAATAGCATGCAATGATCTTGGCATTACATGAGTAGTTTTATCATGGTTGTTATTTTCATCGCTTCCGCTTCCACTGCTACTTTCCCGACCTTTTTTTCTTTTTTCGCGTGTTGTCCCTAAAAAATGGATACACAACATTACTCTTACGGTGTTTAGGCATAGGACGAAAATAAAGATCAAGATACCTATAATAACATCACATTCAAATATCATTTACTTCGGACTTCCTATCAGTAAAAGTAAAATTGCGATGTTCAAAATTCGTTAATCATATTAGGTTTTGTTTTGTTTTGACTCACCTCTTTCAAAGAATTTCCTGATATCCAGTTGACAGAGTAATATTTTTAGTCTCCAATTGTTGCGCAGTAAACGTAAATCTCGTGTCGCCGCAACTAAACTATAAGAGTTATAAGACACTATGGCGCATGAAATATTCGCTCGTATTAAACTCCGAACTGAATTGAATTGTATTCGTCGTCTCGTCGAACTGAATTGCCTTGCTCTGCCTCACGATCTGTTTTGGAAAGCTCCTCAGTTCCAGCTAAGGCGGCTTACGGTGCACATCGTTTGCCGACTTCACGGGTTTGCCAGGGTACTTCTAGGTTTTTATACCAAGTGTTCCGGGATTTTTATAAGTGGGAATTAAGTAAAGTCAGGGGTTTAAAAGTAGTAATTTTTGGGTTGTTATTTTATATTAGTTAATTGCGGGTTAGTTACTGGGGTCAGGGGTATTTTGGAGGAAATTGGGAGTAACAGGAGTTGTGGTTTTTGAGTTTTACGTGGTTGTAATAGGGGTGAGGAACTTGTTGAGTTCATCGGTTTTCCGGAAAGTTTACCGTTTGACCGTGCGGGGAATTGGCCCGAATTAATTAGTTTTTCTTTGTTAATCGTAAATAATAAACCAAGGTTTAGTGGGAGGCAGTATACATTGTACGGCGCGTCGCCCGTATACTGCCGAACCTGGGTCTTGGTGGTAAACACTTGGTGTTAAAAAGATTGGAAGTGTTCATTCAGAATTTGACCAGGGTTTAGTTTCTTGTTTTATTTGTAAATTGATTAATACTGTCAACTTGTTTGGATTTTAAAGATTGTAAAAGTGTCTAGTCTCCTTAACAAAAAATAAAGAAAAAAATAGTAAAATTAAAAAGCAGTTTTGATTACTTCCGAAAAATAATGAATAACCAAAAAATTACAATAATTTCAGATGTCTTGGTCAAACCCTGGCAGACAGGAGAGCTGGGCTCAGTCAGCAGTGGCTTGGTGGTGCCTTCGGGTGGCCGCCTTGCCGCTGGGACTAGGGGGAAAGTACGGGGTTTTACAAGTGGTCCCTAAACGACAACCAACCTCTAAGGCAAGTACTTCTGACGCACGTCGGCCGACAGAGGCAAACCCACGTACCTTAAAGCGTCGTGCCCAACGACAACGTCTGACGGCCCTCGCTTCGGGTGTGGTCTTGCCCAACATCGGTGCGGACGGGCGTCCGATTTATTGGACCGCGGTGGGAGCAAAACGTGCGAAACTAGACCTGGCGAAACAGATGATTAGGTTACAGCAACAGGGGGACCTTTGTGACAGCACCACGGGTGACGCAGTGGAGCGGGGTGTGGTTGCGGGGTGTCAGGAGTTAGGGGATGAAACCCCGCTGCTGTTACCCCAAACCGCAAGTTCTGCGCTCCACGGCGAAAGCCGGTGGGGCTGTTCAAAGACCACCCCCGACGGGGAAAATGATGACCAGTATGGGTCCCTGCAGACCAGCACCAATGCCAACGCAGTCGGTCGCAGTGGTTCGGAGGGTGTGGAAAGGTTGGGGGTGTTCACCCCAAACCCGGAAAAACCGAAATCAACCACTGCGAGGGACGGCGAAGGTCACTGGGGTTGCTCTGTAGACCCACCGAGTCCAAATCCACCACAACATGAATTTATGGAACCCGTAGTCCAATTGCGTTGTTTAAATGTCGCCCGCACCACGGACGCACCTCGTCCGCAGCACACCACATTCAATTTAGAGGACCTGGAGGGATATGTTACGGATTTCCAAGTGCCTTTAGTAGTGGAAACCAACATACTAAAAGATCTGAATTATAGGCGTCAGGAACGTGACGCGGTACGAGCTCGGGCGTGGCGTGGCAGCAATTGAGAAATAAGGCACGAAGCGGCGCATTAACCGGCCCCAGCCGTGTAAAATACACTGCTAAGGCGACCCTGAGAACAAGAGAGTCGGGAAAGGTGGAAACGGCGCCGCAACCACCATATGGCGCCCAACTAAGTGGCAGCGAAAAGGGCTTGAAGAGCCCTTGTTCGCGAGAACTCAGGCCGGAAGACAAAGTAGAAAAGGGGACGCAAACAAGAGAAAAAATTAAGAAGCTAGATAGGGATGAGGAATTCATTGTGTATGTATGGGCAGGAGCGCAGCTCCTGGAACGACCCATAAGGTTACGGGAAAAGGTGTCGCCCATAACCTTGCTGAGTGCGGTCCAGGCGTGCGTTAAGGGTCAGAAAGTAGACAGGACCACGGAAGATATTTACAAGGACACAAAGAACAAAATGGAGAAAGATCAGAACAACGAACCTTTCATAATATATGCAAACAAGTTATTTGTAAAAGACCAGAGGGAAGAAACAAAATACCGAATGTGGGTACCGAAATCGTTGAGGAAGAATATCATAGATGAATTCCACGGGTCGAAGCATGTCACTATAGACATAGTGACCGAGAACATCAAGGCACTGTTCTTTTGGCCAAACATGTTCCGAGAAACAAGACAACGGCTAAGCCAATGTGAGTTTTGCGCCACCAAGAAGGAAATTCTGGAAGACACATTAGCTGGGGTTAGACCGTTTGAAGCGTTGCAAGTGGCGGTGGTCAGCAACTTAGTGAAGACAAGGGAGGGATTAACGGCCGCGTTTGTCTATAGACATGTATGCACCGGCTGGCTGGGGTGCAGTGAAGTAAGCACGCCCAGTCCAGTCAACTTGAAGAAGTTTCTGGAAAGGGAGGTTGATGCATTTGGCGGAGAACCGGCGTTAATAATTGTAGATGAGAAGTTGACCACCAAAACTGAAACAATTTCAGAGGTATTTCCCAATGCGAAAGTGATACCAAGATGCGAAGGACTGCCAATAGGAAACTGGACAGTAATTGAAGAAATGGAGGGCGAACTCAGGCAGGCTGAAAGACAGTGGCCCAAAATGGTAACAACACTCTTGAAACGGTACAGAAATAAGAAACTTCCCACGTCACAGCATACGCCAGCACAATTAATTCTGACACTTAACGCCGCTGACTTAGCATTCAGCAAGGATGCTAGTAATATAGCTTACTTTAGCGACAAAATAAAGTTAGATTAAGCACAATTGTAAGGCTGTGTAGCCAATATGGAATAAGCATTTAAAATGTAAATGTCAATTTTGGGCAGGACCCGTGCCACTGAAACTGAGGAATCTTTCCTTTATTTATCGTGCCCACTTGGGTGGTCAGAAGTGACCACCAAAGTGTGCCCTAAGGGGGACGTGTTTTGGAAAGCTCCTCAGTTCCAGCTAAGGCGGCTTACGGTGCACATCGTTTGCCGACTTCACGGGTTTGCCAGGGTGCTTCTAGGTTTTTATACCAAGTGTTCCGGGATTTTTATAAGTGGGAATTAAGTAAAGTCAGGGGTTTAAAAGTAGTAATTTTTGGGTTGTTATTTTATATTAGTTAATTGCGGGTTAGTTACTGGGGTCAGGGGTATTTTGGAGGAAATTGGGAGTAACAGGAGTTGTGGTTTTTGAGTTTTACGTGGTTGTAATAGGGGTGAGGAACTTGTTGAGTTCATCGGTTTTTCCGAAAAGTTTACCGTTTGACCGTGCGGGGAATTGGCCCGAATTAATTAGTTTTTTCTTTGTTAATCGTAAATAATAAACCAAGGTTTAGTGGGAGGCAGTATACATTGCACGGCGCGTCGCCCGTATACTGCCGAACCTGGGTCTTGGTGGTAAACACTTGGTGTTAAAAAGATTGGAAGTGTTCATTCAGAATTTGACCAGGGTTTAGTTTCTTGTTTTATTTGTAAATTGATTAATACTGTCAACTTGTTTGGATTTTAAAGATTGTAAAAGTGTCTAGTCTCCTTAACAAAAAATAAAGAAAAAAATAGTAAAATTAAAAAGCAGTTTTGATTACTTCCGAAAAATAATGAATAACCAAAAAATTACAATAATTTCAGATGTCTTGGTCAAACCCTGGCAGACAGGAGAGCTGGGCTCAGTCAGCAGTGGCTTGGTGGTGCCTTCGGGTGGCCGCCTTGCCGCTGGTACTAGGGGGAAAGTACGGGGTTTTACAAGTGGTCCCTAAACGACAACCAACCTCTAACGCAAGTACTTCTGACGCACGTCGGCCGACAGAGGCAAACCCACGTACCTTGAAGCGTCGTGCCCAACGACAACGTCTGACGGCCCTCGCTTCGGGTGTGGTCTTGCCCAACATCGGTGCGGACGGGCGTCCGATTTATTGGACCGCGGTGGGAGCAAAACGTGCGAAACTAGACCTGGCGAAACAGATGATTAGGTTACAGCAACAGGGGGACCTTTGTGACAGCACCACGGGTGACGCAGTGGAGCGGGGTGTGGTTGCGGGGTGTCAGGAGTTAGGGGATGAAACCCCTGTTACCCCAAACCGCAAGTTCTGCGCTCCACGGCGAAAGCCGGTGGGGCTGTTCAAAGACCACCCCCGACGGGGAAAATGATGACCAGTATGGGTCCCTGCAGACCAGCACCAATGCCAACGCAGTCGGTCGCAGTGGTTCGGAGGGTGTGGAAAGGTTGGGGGTGTTCACCCCAAACCCGGAAAAACCGAAATCAACCACTGCGAGGGACGGCGAAGGTCACTGGGGTTGCTCTGTAGACCCACCGAGTCCAAATCCACCACAACATGAATTTATGGAACCCGTAGTCCAATTGCGTTGTTTAAATGTCGCCCGCACCACGGACGCACCTCGTCCGCAGCACACCACATTTAATTTAGAGGACCTGGAGGGATATGTTACGGATTTCCAAGTGCCTTTAGTAGTGGAAACCAACATACTAAAAGATCTGAATTATAGGCGTCAGGAACGTGACGCGGTACGAGCTCGGGCGTGGCGCGGCCGTGACCCGGCCGTGCCCACACCGTCAAATGATCAATTAAGGCAGCAATTGAGAAATAAGGCACGAAGCGGCGCATTAACCGGCCCCAGCCGTGTAAAATACACTGCTAAGGCGACCCTGAGAACAAGAGAGTCGGGAAAGGTGGAAACGGCGCCGCAACCACCATAGATCCCACTTTTATATTCAAATATTCCTGCTCCCGAAATACGTAGAAAATACTCGACTCTATTTCCGTCCTTGTCTCATATGTGCTATCACTGCCTTTCCTTTCCAGCTAGAACGTTCTTCGTGGTATTGCTATTCAATAGAAGATGTCGCTATTGACCGTATAAATTGATGCTATTTCAGATTTCTCTTATTCTCTTTACTGGCAAAAGTTCTGTCATCCGTAACTAGATAGCGCTAGATGTTGTTTTCTCAAAGTTATATTTGGCTTTAATCCTAGATGGCTCTGATTGTCTCGTCGGGGGCGGAAACTACGAGATGCGACGGTTTCGCGGGAGATGTTAGATTTAAATTAAATTTAGAATTAAATATTGAGTTGCTAAAATTATACTATATCGAATGTTGTAGAATATTTAATTATAGATAAAAAGATATTATTTCAAAATATCTGACTGAAAAGATATTTTGTTTCCAACACTTCGTTTTGCGCAGAGTAGATAACACGTTTTTAATTCCTACTTGCCAGGAAAATTGACGTTTATTTTATCTTCTAGGAGTGGGCAGCTGCCCCCTGCCCCTACCTGGGTACGCTCTTGCAATATATAGTACTTTGTAAAAAAACGTTAAAACATTTCTGATTGTATATTCCGATATTTTTAGCAAATCAGGTGATAACATTTCAATTATTCAGTTAAATTTTTAAAACTTATGTAATACATTTAGTTTATATACTTACCTATTTTACTTTCTTTTAATCAGCCCCGGGTAACGAGGGACAAAACTTGCCGTATGCCGCCCGACCTGGCCTTTTTATTCAAAAAAAAAAAAAAAAATTGAAGAGCGAAAAAAATTGCTTCCTTTTTAAATACCTATGTATAATAACAAATTTAAAGACGACCAAAAAAAAAGGTCTTTCTCTCTTACAATCGCCACTTTCTTATACATTCCATGTTTCAATTTGCCGCCTTTTGAAGGTGTCACCCGTGGCAGACACCACCGTTTGCCCCCACCCCTCCAAGATCCGGAACTGCTTTAAATACTTTTTTTCTTAAATACGGCAACAATTGACATATAGTGTATTAGACGTTTTTGATGTAACTGTATTGTTAATATTTATTTAAATACGGTACTGACTCAACGTCCTTTAAACGGAAAAGCGGCGATAAATTCACATGATTCTGCCCGATACTTTGTTTGGCGCCAGGCGCGTTTCCCTTCGATTTGCTTGCGCACAAACCCATTTTTCGCTCATAAATTGTAACTTTGGTGTCGCGCAGGTAACAAGCATTGGCTATCCATCGAGATCAGTGGTCTAACTCTATAATTTGAGAACAAATTTGTAGTTCTAATTTATGTTTTTTTTCATGTAGGTACTATAATACTTTGTAGAAGGTCTTTAGAAAAAGAAGTAAGTTTTTAGAAATTTATTAACTTTTTAAGTCTAAAGTCAATAAACAATAAACGTTAGGTTTTAAAAAAAGTTATTATTATTTATTTCTTTTCTGTTGGGAAAGCATATATTTATATATTTTTATAGACATATCTATATTATTGATATATGGCCTATTCCTATTTAATATGTACTGTACGGACGGTACGAGTAGGTAGACCAGATGTAGTCCCAGAAAACAGATAAATTAGCTTTGCGGCTAGGCATCATAGTTAAATCATCACCAATGTCAAGATATTGGACTTTATTTGAAGTTATAGGTTCCCATTTTACATTTTGAAGTAGTTCAGCTGACTCATCATCAGGTGTAGGATTTCTGAAACATATTATATTTAGTAATTATTTTTTGTTATCTTTATTTTTATATCCACGAAGTAACCAAAACATAGGCACATTATATCTTTTTTTTAATATAAATGTATACCAGTCTACATTCAGTACTCACGATGTTTTGGCAAAGTTGGTCCACAACTTAACGAATCGTTTTCTTGTCAAATAATCTTGCTCTGTGGAAATAGGTTTTGTGGAAATATTAAACAAATAACCCAATTCCTCGGCATGGGCAACTTTACCAGCACCTTTAAAACATACAAGGGTATTAAATTAAAAACCTTGATTAACCGTGACCGATTTTTTTCTCAATAATAACTAAATTCTTTATTAATTTTGCACCGTAAACCCAGGCCATCCATATTTTGACCTTTTTGGATCGTAATTAATTACATTCAAAACTAATAAATTTATCAAGATGCCGTTTGCTGTTTGTTGCAAAAAGCCTTTAATTTTTTAATAAATTTTATCATGTTTTCACACTACTGATGTAACCTTTCATTAGCACAAAAACAAAATGGCCGACTTCCGATATAGGGCAACTGTGGTCTTTTACAACACCCTATATTTTGCATATTCTTAAAATTTCTATTTCGTTTTTGAAAAAAAATACCTATGTTTTTTTTTAAAAATAACAAATTTATTAAACTTCAACTTGACTTGTATAAATAGTACTATTTAACAAAAAAATTGCTATAATATATATATATATATATATATATATATATATATATATATATATATATATATATATATATATATATATATATCATATATATAAAATTCTCGTGTCACGGTGTTCGAACTTGAACTCCTCCAAAACGGCTCGATCGATTCTCATGAAATTTTGTGAGCATATTGAGTAGGTCTGAGAATCGGCCAACATCTATTTTTCATCCCCCTAAATGTTAAGGGTAGTCCACCCCTAATTTTTTTTTTATTTTTTAGGCAAAATTTTTGGTTTTTATTTTTTTATGACACAGCATACAAAAATACATACAACCCTAAATTTTCACCCCTCTACGATCAACCCTTATATTTTATTTGTTAATTAAAAACTTTAATTTTTTTAGTAAATTTTTGTTTTTTTTTTCTGATGACTTACAATAAAAAATCTTATATTACTCTCAACTTTTCACCCCTCTACGATCAACCCCTATTTTTTTATTTGTTAATTATAAACTTTAATTTTTTGGCAAATTTTTTTTTATTTTTTGATGACTTACAATAAAAAATCTCATATTACTCTCAATTTTTCACCCCTCTACGATCAACCCCTATTTTTTATTTGTTAATTATAAACTTTAATTTTTTGGCAATTTTTTTTTGATTACTTACAATAAAAATCTCTTAATACTCTCAATTTTTCACCCCTCTACGATCAACCCCTATTTTTTATTTGTTAATTCCTATCCAGATATTATAATTTCAAGTTCCTTTAATTATGATTTTTTTTAAATTCAATTTGATCTCCCGCCCTCACCGTTCGACTATTGATCAATTATCAATCGATCAGTTATCCCCGCCAGGTGTCACCACTTATTCAGCAAACATTACGTAGTAGGGATGAGGACGATGCCGGTCTCCTGTCTTACTCACTATACATTTTTCAACCATGTTTTTTAGTTTTATATGTGTATCAATCGTGGCAGTGACTGTTTTAACTCTCAGTTAATTAAGTGATCTCATGTAAATAAACACGTGTTGTAAGGTCCCGCAAACAACGGCCATTACCGTACCTGTATATATTGTACTTAGCATTTTTGGGAATTGTTTCAGGATCCATCCGCCGAAACTTTCTCTAAACAAATGTTAGATATTGGCGATGGGAAAGTTGCTGTACATGAAAATACTGGATGCATAAAATTACAGACGGACTTCTGCACAATCATCGACTCGCAAAATAGTCTCATCGATCACATATTTCCCGACGTACACACACAATATGCAAATCATAAGTGGCTGGCAGAAAGAGCGATCTTGGCAGCTAAAAATGTGGACGTCAATGGGTTAAATTTAAATATACAACAGCTGTTGCCTGAGGACTTGGTGTCATATGAATCTATCGATGCAGTTTGCGATACCAACGAGACTGTGAATTATCCAATTGAGTTCTTAAATTCATTGGATTTGCCAGGCATGCCACCACATCATTTACAATTGAAGGTTGGATCTCCGATTATTCTACTTCGAAACTTAAACCCACCACGGCTATGTAATGGCACACGATTAGTCATTAAAAAATTAATGAAAAACGTTATTGAAGCCATCATCTTGAATGGCAAGTTTCAAGGCGAAAATGTGTTGCTGCCACGAATCTCTATGATTCCTACAGATGTGCCAATTGAATTCAAACGCACTTAATTCCCAATTAGATTGGCATTCGCTAAGACAATCAATAAGTCACAAGGACAAACATTGTCTGTATGTGGCTTAGATTTGGAAACACCGTGCTTCTCCCACGGACAACTATATGTGGGATGTTCTCGCGTGGGAAAACCATCCAGTTTGTTTGTGTTGGCTAAAGACGGATTAACTAAAAATATTGTACACTCTATTGCGCTAAGAGATTAATTTTTTTTTCAACTGCCATACTTAATAGTAAAAATATAAATATTTATTTTTGATGTTTAGATAGCTATCAAAGACTGTTGTTTAAAATATATTCGTTACTCTAATAAAGATTTATTTATTAACCTAAATAAAACATACTTTTATTCTTTATAATGCATTCGATTATAAATACTTCCCCGCGAACTTATAGTAGATAATTATTTTTATTTAACTATAAAAATGTTTCCTAGAAATAACATACATGGCAAAACAACGTTTGCCGGGTCAGCTAGATATATATATATATATATATATATATATATATATATATATATATATATATATATATATATATATATATATAAATTTATTTTTCTTGGTTATAGTTATTTTTATTTTAATTAAAAGACTTCATTTCATAACAATCATTTGACGTTTCGCTCAGGCAAACCAACCTACAAATAATTGTAACTGACGCTGACATCACCAGAATACCGGGTAGAAGCACTTAATAAAGTAAGAGCAACCTTAACAGGAAACAATTTTTCAGAAAAACACATTAACCGAGTTATCAAGCAGCGTACCTTTAAATTCTACAACCATAATAAAGCTCAAGAAAACCCTAAAAACACAGTTAATTTAAAAAAATACATTGCAATGCCTTATACCCAAAACCTCTCGGAAAAAATTAAATACATTCTTAAAAAGCACGATATAGTTGTATGTCATAAGGCACAAAATCGCTTAGCAAATTTATATACTCCTTTAAAAAGCAAAGTATCCACCAAAAAGAAGTCAAACTTAATATATTCAATACCGTGCCTTAATTGCGCAAAAAATAAATCGGTATGACCACACAGTACTTAGAAAACAGGTTAAATGGTCATAAATATACAAAAAATGCATCTACAGCCTTGCATAAACACGAGTCTAACTTAAAACATGAGTTTGATTTTGCAAACACCAGTGTACCTACTTACCCAGGACCAAAACTATCAGAAACTTTTAGTAAAGGAAATGGTTTACATAAAGAAAGAACAACAAGCTGTCAATGACAAACAAGATATAAGAAATTTAAGCCAACTTAATTTATTAAAACAGCTTTTATCTAGGTTGTAACTTGCGACAAACTATAACATTTTAAAATATTTTCTCTGTCAGCATATAGTAAATAAATTCAACAAACCCAAATCAGAAAAACAATTTCTTTTTTATTTTAACGATAAAAGGAATTCCTACATCAAAATAATCCCTTATTTTTAATAAATCAAAAACATGTGAAAATATAACAATCTTTTTCGAGGTACTATATTTTTCTGTATAAAAAAAATTATGTGTTGTTATGTAATATTTTAAATTGTGATAAAAGTTGATAATTTATTTTTACAATTATTTGTACGTTGGTTTGCCTGATCGTAATACATTTTTTGAAAAAGCTCACTATGCTGAGCGACACGTTAAATGATTGTTATGAAATGAAGTCTTTTAATTATAATAAAAAAAAACTATAACCAAGAAAAATAAATAATTATATATATATATATATATATATATATATATATATATATATATATATATATATATATATATATATATATATATATTACAGTTTACGAAAAAAACTGCAATAAAGCAATAGGTTATTCACAATATTAACAAACGTTTTTTAAAAAGTAATTTAATCATACTGCAACTAATATTTTTTATTCTTAGTTAGTTGCAATCAAAATGGGTCAAAATATGGACAGCCGCCTTGAACTATAATACAAATTTACTGTTTTGCTTTACTTCACCATATGAGGGGGTTTCGAAGTGTACACACTATCTCCAAAATTATATTTCAATGTTTTATCTAATAAAAAATAAAGAATGAATCTACACATTATAATATATTTATTCTTTGGTTGAACACTGTTATAGATGCAGTCTTGGCCTAGAAAGTGTTATATTAAAATTCAACACTGAAAAATACAACTATAGGGACATTTATCTTCCTGTTGTATTAAAAATAATATATGTAGATTGTACACTTTTAAACTAGGCTCCTCAATATACTCGTAAACGGTTAATTAGTTGTTGCTAATAATATTATTTTATAAAAGACAGGCAGGAGATTTACCTGGAATTACTAAATGGCCCTGGCTTAAGCTACCATAATATGAAAATTGGTACATATAGACTGGTGAAAATTTAGATTGTAGTTGTGCATGTTTGTGAGAGCTTCTTAGGAACATGTTGTCACTGCTCCACTAAAAATTAGAGAGAGTTTTAAAACTTTATTATCTACTGGATTTGCAATTATATCTGCTGTATTTAAAAAAGTGGTTATTGATATAAAATTCTGATCTTTACACACACAATACAAATATAAATATGCTTTTACACTTTTTCCAGGGTAAAAGTTTCTGCTTTTAAAATCAAATTCCAAAGTCCAACATGCATTCCCATTTCAAATTTTCACTTGTAATACCACTAGTGCTTAATTTACTTAAAAAAATGTTTTAAAGGCTACAAATATTTTAAAAATTATCTCGAGCCGCAGGCGAGGAATAATTTAAGCACGTGTGGTATTCGGTAAGAAAATTTTACACCAATTTGGTTTTAAATAATATTTTTTTTATTCTTATGTTTGTGCCTTTGACATGAGCTTTAAAAATGAACCATAAAATAAATATTCTCCATTTTACCAATTTTAGTTGCAAGTGTATATAATTTTAGAGTTTATCATTGTTTAATAATTTATATTAGACTAAATTTATATTACTAAACTTGGTAAAAAAAGTATAGTTTTTTTAGACTTATATCTAGCTTTTATTTGCTCTCAAATTACTTCTGCTTCTCCAGTCCTAAAATATTATTTTACCAACTCTGATTGTATACCTGTCATTTAGAGACTTACGGTCGTATTCACCAAGCTGTCACTAACCTTATCAGACTGATAGCAGCTAATGCCAATGCCAAAAAGCATACGACCGTTAAAACAGTACATTTTTTCATATTTTGGTACGTCTAAGATACTGTAATTGGTAGAAACAAACATTTTCTTTATTTATTTATATTAATAACAGGCCCGACGTAAAAGCAAATTTTATGATTAGATTAGATTAGATTAGGAGGTGGATTGCATATCCTCTAACACTGCAACCTGCTCAGGTTTATTGTGTGTCCTCCGTCCATAGGTTAGAGCACGCTATCCAAGCCGGTCTGTTTAATCAGACTCCACAAGCTTGAAACTGGCCCCTTGGTATATCTTGCCGCTTTAGGTTTTTCTTCACCCAGCCTTGCAAACCGCAGACGACAAAGGGCTTCGCAGTAGCACCATACGTGTTCTGCGGTTTCTTCCTCCTCCTGGCAGAACCTACATAGGTTTTCTTCTGCCAGGCCCATAGTTTCCATGTGTTTATTCAGTCTGCAATGACCTGTCAGTTGACCCACTATTATTCTTACTGCCTTCCGGTTATAATTCAGAAGGTATTTTGAAAAAAAAATTGTTATAATTATGTCTAAAAATTCCACTTTAATTTGCTCCAGGGTACCCCAGGAAAAAATCCAAAAAATTGCTAGATTGTCACAGTAACGCAACTAAAATTACACATTTGATTGGTAAAAAATCGTGGTGTAGAATGTTCTTTTTAAATGGGCTAAATACGGTTACAGACGTAAAAATAAGTGTTAAGTTCTGGTTAGTTAGTTATAAAATTGTATACTTTTTTTTATAATTTACAATTCACTCTTCCACCATACTATAAAAGGGCGACGAAAACTTTCGTTCGATTAGTATAGATTGAAACGTTGTGCTGTAAACTTCGAGACATTGACAACAAAAGATTTTGTCGTTATTGTAACCATAGTTTCAGAAGCTTAGATCCGCCCAGTTAAAGCTTTGTCCAAAGAAATGTTACCTTTTCCAGAAAAAAGTCAAGTACTTGGAGCATATAATGACAGAAGATGGAGTAAGAACCGATCCAGAGAAAAAGAAGCTATTCAGAATTAGCCTGTTTGCGCTATTCTTTTTCATTATTGAATTTAGTTTTATTTAGTATTTTTTGGTTGGTACGCCCACAAAAGCACATTTCGACAGTCTTGACCCTGGATCAAGGAGTCCTAGCCAATAAGTCATAGACCGGTACAGACGATTTTGTAGGTCTCGTTAAAAACTAACATTTTTCGTAGTATTATGGACAATTAAGTGCCAAAAAGTGTCTTTTAAATCAAGCACCATGCAGCAAGAGGGGCCCCATACCAGAAGCTAGAAGAACATTGGTAAGTGCGATTTATGAGATACGAATTTTAGTACCTTTCTTATGAACTTTTCGTTTTCGCCGTTTATGGATGTAGTTCCCCATTAGGAACCAAAATACATTTCACTATATCACATTTTCTCGCTTAATTACATCCAAAAACCATATGAATGCCGAAAAAAAGCATGAAATTAGAAGTTTTCTGGGACTATGTACCTACTATAGACGGTTTATACATGGGTTTTCCGACATTGCAGGACCATTACATTGTCTTACAGAAAACAACAACAGCTATGAATGGACTTAAGATTGTCAAGCAGCATTTATACATCTAAAGAAAGCCCTGTGCAATCCTCCAGTGTTGTCATATCCACAACCTAATCAAACATTTATTGTGGATACTGATGCAAGTAATATTTCTATTGGTACAATTTTGTCACAGATACAAGATGGCCAAGAAATAGTAATAGCCTATTTTAGCAAAGTCCTTTCCAAACCTGAACGATATTATTGTGTCACCAGAAAAGAACTTTTTGCTTTTGTTAAATCCCTGGAACATCAGAAATTCCACCTGAGAACGGACCATGCATTGCTAAAATGGCTGCTTCAGTTCAAGAACCCTGAAGGTCTGATAGCATGATGGTTGCAACGCATTCAAGAATATGATTTCAAAATTGAACATGGAAGGGGACTAAACCATAAGAATACTGGCGCTCTATCAAGACGACCATGCCCGGATGATTGTAAACATTGCAGCAGACGAGAAGAGCATGAAGATCGTGATAAATTCCACTGCCGCGAAGAACACGTCTCCAGTACGCTCAAAATACCCTAAGATCTTGGCAGAAGAACAACGAAAAGACTTAGACCTTAGAGACATTCTAAAACTTAAAATAGACAATTCAGAACGACCGCTATATTAGCAAGTAGCTTCAAAGTCTCCAAGTCATAAAGTATACTGGGCCTTATGGGACTCTTTGGTTATTAAAGATTGCCTATTACAAAGAGTCTGGGAAAGTTCTGACGGCAAAATTCATAAACATCAGATAATCTTACCAACTAAAAGGATTCCCGATTTGTCGTTATTGTAACCATCGTTACTTTTCATTGTTTATAAAAGTTATAAAAACGAATGTACGTGTTTCTATACGAGGTGTTTCGGAACAATACCGCCTGTTTTTTAAAGGTGATTTTTCCTTTAAGTGTTGATCCCATGGTAAGTTTTATGTGTCAACTGCAAGGGGACTCTTACACTACTTTGAATTTCTCTAAAACATTGCAACTTTTCTCTGCTTCCCTGTATGTAGGAACCACTTAAGTAAAACAATGCCTTTTAGACAAAAAAGGTATAGCTGAAGTCATCGATATTTCATTTTTTACATCTTTCAAAAACACCGTATATTAGTCTAGATGTATTGGGTTTTCTTATGCAAATTTTTAATATGCGAAAACATTAATAAATATTTAGTCAATCACAAATAATTTTTACGCAGAAACTTCCAACTTTTCTTTAAGAACTGAAAACAGATTAATAGGCAACAATCTGTATTAGCGGATATGCCGTTTTACACATATTTGTCAGGACTAATATATATTTCATCAAGGACACCTTTGTCGTTTTATTTGTTACGGGATTTAGTAGAAGCAAAAGTAAACCGTCAGTTTTTGTCCTAATCTACAAGCTTTACAGGGTGTCCGCTAATTAATGGTACACAGAAAAACCACAGATTCCCTATGGCAAAATAATACAGGGTGTCAAAGTAAAAAAATGATAATTTTTAATCCTCTTTGAATATTTTAAAAATTTGGTATCTAGGGTTTTTGACATAAGTTATTCAGATCTGATGTTAATTTTTATGTGTAAACTAGAGGGGTCCAGCTACACTTATTAATTTCTCTAAAACTCAACTTTTTTGTACTACTTAGTATGTCCCATCTAAGTAAACCAGTAGACTCCTAGGATTTCTACACATAAACGGTATACTTTGTAAGAATGGCCCTGAGCAACCATTTTCAAGATATTGGCGTTTAAGTGGTTTACTGCAACCAAAAAATATGTGGTAGAATACATTTTATCATTTGTTTATGACGACGCAGTGTTAGTTATGGCTAATACGCTATTTATAAAGGCATTTTTTGTTAAACTTAAACACTTAAATGCAGATATCTTGAAAACGGTTGCTCAGAGCCATTCTTACGAAGCATACTTTTTTGTGTAGGAATCCTAGGGGAGTCTACTGGTTTACTAAGATGTGACATACAAAGTAGCACAAAAAAAGTTGGAAGGTTTTAGAGAAAATTAAATATTGTAGGTAGACCCTGTTTTACACATAGAAAATAATATTAGATTTAAATGACTCATGTCAAAAAACCCCTAGATACTGAGTTTTATTAAAATATTCAAAGGGTAAAAATAGATTTTTTTTTAATTTGACATCCTGCACCTTCCTTATTATCAACTTTTAGATATGGGTAGGTATGGCTAAATCTAATTATTTTGGCATAAGGAATCTGTGTACTATTAAGTATCGGGCACCCTGTATATAAAAAGGCTACCGTAAATGATGAAAATTGTTCTGTGCCACGCCTGTGCCGTTCGAAATACTGGATCGGAATGGGGTTTGTTTTATGCTGCGTCCAGACTTTTTCAAAAATTTAAAGTTTAAATAAGTTTTAATGGCTAATTTTAGATCAAGTATATGGAATAGGCTCATAAATATGCCTTAATTTTTTTACTGCAATTAGGAAACACACTGTATATTTTTAATATCTTTATCGTTGACAACGACTATATGCACCGATTTACTTTCCTAAATATGTAAACCAAACATCCGCTGGTTTAAAACATTTATGACACTTTTCGAAATGTCGCTAAAGTCGTTAATCAAGAAATTTCAATTAACATAGGATGGATATTTTGGGAAATGAAATTGCAGACCGAACTGCCAAAGAAGTCATAGCCCTATATAAAAACACTTAAAATTGTCCATAGAATCTAAAAAATAATCACATTTATGGCGTAAGTCTTTTGTTTTTTATGCAATAGTTTTCTAGATACGATTTTCATATTCTTCGAGCTAAAAACATTGATTGGCTAACTTGAATTCCTTAAAAATAAGGGAAAAGTCAAAAATTATACCATATTTCCTCTTAAAGGAATACCCTGTAGGTACTTTAAAAACTAAATTAATTGTGGTAATTGTAAGTATAAAATTTGTTAACAAGTAATTATTATCTTACTTCAAAATATGCGGCTAAATTTTCTGCAAAGCTTCCATTTTTACCAACGTATGTTTCATGTATTTCTTCGCCAATAGCTTTTGCACTAGCATTTTCGTTTAAGTGCATACCTGGCATTAACATTTCTGGATTTATATCGACTTCTTTAGCTTGACTGACTGCTGTTTCTATATCTAAAAATACGGGTCGGCTAATTTTCTTTCAGAAAAAAAGATAATCATTTAAATATTCAAACACTTTTTTAATAATGACGTACTGGAGGCATTTTGGCAGCAAATACCATTTTTCTTGGTAAAATAAACTACTTCATATTATAATAGACTAGGTCGCATGGGCGCCAATGTACCAAAAATTATACTCGTGAAATTTTTTGCAAAATAACTATGTTCAGAATAAAATGCGCCCACCCATGATGCCAAAAACGACTCTTTACATTTATTTGAAAAATGAATATGTATTAAGTTATAATCATTTAAACAATAATTGACAATGAGCAATTAGGCCCAACTTTAACATTTAAACAACGTATGACAATATAAAAAATTTGACATGATGAATTTTTTATAAAATCCTTGAACCTTTTGTAAAATTAACAGCATCCAGATCGGTCTGATGTGTCCAGAGGTTACCACGACAACTACCCTAAGGAGTCGCACCTAAGGTAGTTGTCGTGGTAACCTTGAAATACACCAGGCCGATCTGGCTCCTGTTTATATGGATAACATATGTGTCCTCCGTGGCGCAGTGGACAGAGCTTGATCTTTAAAGCCAGAGGTCGCCGGTTCGATTCCCAGCGGAAAGACATATTTAGGTAGTAGTTATTTAAAAATATCGACCGTGGTGACGCGGTAGCGTTGTTTAAAAAAAGGTTCTGTGAAAGGCAGGTTTCAGTGCTTGGACAACGTTGACGAAACAGGGGGGAACGATGGGTTAAACATCTAATAACCCGACACCCATGGTACTCTGGTATTTAGGCATATGCCTTCGTGGGATGTCAAAAGCTAAAAAAATCTATACAGAAAATGTGCAAACATTTTTTCAAATTAAAACAAGAAATTACACTTTGTTAAGAAATTTTAAAAAATATCTAGGAGTTCACAATGGTCAAATCGCATATACTACATTTGTTACAAAAAGTTAGAGGGTTCCATAAAAATACATTATATGAAATTTTTCATATTATCAAACAATATTTAAATCTCAAAGTTGTGCCTAATCGCTCACTTTCAATTGTTTAAATGATTATAACTTGATAAGTATTAATTTTTCAAAAAAAAAACAAAAATTAAGAAGTCGTTTTCGGTTGAAAAATAGTAAACAAATTTAATAAAACTTTATTTGATGCAAAAACAACAATTTATTTCAACTTTTAAAATAATTGCGGATTAAAAAAAATCTGACCAAAATTCGAGCTGACATCATGGATCGTTATAATTAGCATTTTATTCAGACATGATTCTGAAAAAAAATCTTAAGAATATTTTTTGATACATTAGAGCCCATACGACCTAGTCTATAAAGTTTTTATTTTAACTGTCTCAGATATTATAAAGTTTTCATTTTAACTTTATTCCTTATACGCATGGATGGTTGTAATTAATTAAATAGGGCATTTCTTAATTTTTTTTTTGGAATTAATGAATTTAAAAAAATTAAACTTTGGGATATGAAATTTTGTTGTTGAGTAAAATTGACAGATGATAATTTTAAGATGGCGGGGTGGGTGCCTTTTGGAAAAACAATTTGAATGGAAAGGGAGTCTTGTGGCCAGGGCCGTGCCTACACGGGTGGTGCAAGTGGTGCAAGGCACCAGGGCGCAACGCTACAGGGCAGGAAATTGTGAAATAAAGGGTGAGAAGTAGAGAAATGAAGGAAAAGAATATTAGGTAATTAAAAATAGTGTATTATTTTAAAGCGGTGCCCTTTTTAGCTCTTTTCTATTTATTTTATATATCTTATTTTTATATCACAATTTACATTTTCTTGTAGGGCGCTAAATAATTTTTGCACCTCGGCGCAAGTTACCCTAGGAACGGCCCTGCTTGTGGCATATTATTTTAAAGCTTTTGACGAGTAATGTATAACTCTAAATAATAAAGTCAGTACCTTTATCTACTACAAAAATAGCGGTACTTAAAAAAAATACTAAATACCTGATTTGGATGGCCATATTTTCGATGTGCTTGATGTGATATTTTTTAAGATCTTTTTATGGGTGATATCAGTGCCGGATCATGCGTAAAGCCGTAAAACGACCAGTCGAAGGGGCGCAAAATTAAGGTAACAAGAAAATGTTAGCATGGATTTTGAAAAAAAATGCGTGGTTTAAGAGGCGAGGACATTTTTTCTTCTCAGTTTTAATTTGGGATAGTTTTGTGAAATATACATAGGAGAGAAGCCAAGTGATAAAAAAGGGCGTGATTTGAAAAGCGAGGAGGACCTTTTTTTCTTCAATATTTCTTCCCAACAAATGTAAAAGCCGCAAAATGAATTTTGCCTTGATCCGCCACTGGGTAATATAATATACAAAGTGCTTCATTAAAATAATATATACCATTACTATTACCATTAAAATTATCTTTATTAGAGCTCTAAGAAAATACCATATTAGGTACGATAACTTTATTAGTTTCGGAATTATGACCATACAAATCTAGGTATTTAGGCATTTTGTAGTGGGCAAAGGTATTGACTTTATATATATTTTAAGGTTATAAGGTACTCGTCAGGAGATTTAAAATAATTTGTCACTAGAACCTCCTTCTAATTTATTTTGTATTTCCAAAATCGCGCCCAGCAGCGATTTTAAAAATTTTATCTGTTAATTTCACTCTAAAATATAGTATTTAATTATTTATAAAACAATTTTATAACCCAATGTGGTATTTTCTAAGCACTTTTATTGGTGATTTATAAAGGGTTCTTCTTAAAAATATATACCTATTGCCTTTTCCTATACAGGGTGATTCAAAAATCGATCACGAAACTTAAGGGTGATTCTACTTGACAAAATAAAGGTAGAGCTTCATATAATTTTTTTCAAAATGTCATTCGCTTCTCGAGTTACAAGCTGTCAAAGTTCAAGTTTTATTTTGGTTTTTCGCCATATTGCATTTATTTTTTAACCAATCCAGTTGATATTTGGCACACAAATCGAGCTTTGCAGATTCTAGAATTTTAAGACAAAAGTACGTTTATCAAATACCGCCAGAGGGCACTTTACCTAAAACTTAAAATTTATTTTACATCATAACTTTTATTTTGACAAATATCGCTAAAGCTGGGGGCGTCATTTTATAGACAATCAAAATCTTAAAAAATAAGGTACTCTTTATTAAAGTCAATAAACCTCACCGTTTAGGCAACAAATGATTCTACAACAAAGATAAGAAAAAAACTTCATATAAACATATGTCCTAAACGTCTTAGTTTTTGAACTACGAGGTGTTAAAAATTAAATAAAACAAGTTTATTTTAAATATTTAAGACACCTCAGTTCAAATACTAAGACGTTTAGGACATATGTTTATATGAAGTTTTTTCTTATTTACTGGACTCCCTCTATGTATGTAGGAAATTTGATTGAAATGGATGAAAACTTTGATGTCTATTGGTGCCTAAACGGCGAGGTTTATCGACTTTAATAAGGAGTACCTTATTTTTTAACTTTTGATTGTCTATAAAATGGCGCCCCCAGCGTTGTCAAAATAAAAAAGTTATGATGTAAATAAATTTTAAGTTTTAGGTTAAGTGCCTTCTGGCGGTATTTAAAAAAGTACTTTTGTCTTAAAATTTTAGCATCTGCAAAGCTCGATTTGTGTGCCAAATATCAAATGGATTGGTTAAAAAATAAATGCAATATGGCGAAAACACCAAAATTAAAATTGAACTTTGACTTGTAACTCGAAAACGAATGACATTTTGAAAAAAAATATATGAAGCTCTACCCTTATTTTGTCAAGTAGAATCACCCTGTATAGGAAAAGGCAATAGGTATATATTTTTAAGAATAACCCTTTATAAATCACCAATAAAAGTGCTTAAAAAATACCACATTCGGTAATGGAATGGAAACGTTAATCTATAAATTCAGCTTAACCATTGAAAATATCCTTTAAAGTGTTTTAAAAAATACCATATTAAATACATCTAACTTTATTAATTTCTTGGTAATATTACCATCCAAAGTACCGCCATTTTGTACTGGTGTGCAGGTATTGACTTTATTTTTAAAGTTATAAAGCACTCGTCAGGAAATTTTAAATGATGTGCCACAAGACATAATAATAATTTTTTTCCAAGATGGCGCCATGCAGCCATCTTGAAATTTTATGTGTCAATTTCAGTCTAAAATATAGTATTTGTGCAACAATTTAATATCCTTGAAATTTAATTTTTATAAATTTATCTGTTCAAAAAAATAAAAGGGGAGATGGGACATTACCAAATGCACTGTATAATAATTTAAAAGCAGCAACTTCTAAAAATAATTAACTTACCATTTAAAGAACCTATAGACTCTTCTGAATTGTGTCCTATGATAATAGGAACTCTCGCAATGTCACCAGCTTCTAAAGCTTCATAAAATGGTCCAGATAAAAATGAGAAATTAGATTTGACTTCAATAACTGGAGCTATCTAATATATATAAAAAAAGGTATATTAAGAAATTACATTACATTCAGGGGGTGGCTAGGGGAGACATCCCCCTGCCGAGAGCAAAAAGAGTCTCCCCGGAGAAATTTGGTGTTAAATTATAAGTATGAATGTAATCTTAAAGTACCTATACAATTTGTTATATATAGGGTGCCTGTAAAAGGTCTGTACAACATCTTACCACACATTTCTTGGGCCAAAAATATAACGATCTAACCCAGTGTTTTCAGGGTGAGGATTTGAAATCTGCTCATGTTTTTTTTTGTAAAATGTAGAGTATAACTGTAATAAAATTATATTTTACCATATTATATTTTCCGAACAAAAAATGTCTAAATATTGCTAAGTACGAGCAACCGTTTTGGGATATTTTGTATTTCTTTACGCCTTATCAAGACCAACTAGATTTTCCTAAAGGTGTGTACAAAATGCTACGATAATGCGTCACAATACAGTGATCTAACACAAGTTACCATAGTTAAAAAGTTAATCTTTTACGAGATACAAATAGTCAAAGTAAAAAAAAACTTTTAAACCCTGTCTTCCCTTAACGATCAACTTTTCGACTAAGGTAAATTGTATTAGACCGTTGTATTTTGACTCAAAGAGTTTGTGGTAGCATTTTGCACAGACCTTTTGGAGACTGCTAGGTGGCCTAGATAAAGCGTAAAAAATGCAAACTTTTGCATGAAATAATACGTTTAATCTTAAATATTTTTAAAACGGTTGGTCGTAGTGAAATTTACCAGGTATACCTTTTTGTGCAAAACAATATGGGAAAATATTTTTTTACCAGAGCCATAATATACCGAGGCAAAGAAGAGTTATGACATTTTAGACATAAGCAAAGCACTACAAGTGGCTTAATTTACATTTTACAACAAAAACGTAAGCAGTTTTCGGTTTCTCACCTTAAAAAACCACCTAAACCCATTTTTTTTTTCATTTTAATATCAAAAAAAAAATAGCTAACTATAATTTGACACCTTGTATTTCGCAAACGATCACTTTTGACTAAGAAAACTTGCATTAGATCATTTTATTTGGGCCCAAGGCGTTTGTAGAAGTATTTTGTACAGACCTTTTAAAACACCCTGAAGATAATTTCTCTCTTTTACACCTTTTTGCTCTTCAACTTTTTGAAGGTAATAATTTTTTTGTAAGTTCAGGATCCCCCGTAGAAATGTCTTAAAATTTACCACTGATTAAGAATTATTATATTTGCTGTACAGTAGGATATTATGAAGAAATTAAATTTTGCCCTAATAAGCTTTGGTTGGAGTAAAAAAATTACCATTTTGTTACTTGTTAGGTTTGCAAGAAGGCTGACATCGACTGCCTGCAATACATCTCTGACTTGTGCTGTCGTATTTGCTTTTGTTATAGAAGAATCAACTTGACTAGCTAAATTGTAAGTAAATTCTCTTGCATCTGTCTGAATTGCACTAACTAGAGCAGAGCCACTTTCCATTATGGCGCCCTTATACAGAGTCTAGAAATAAAATGAAAACAAGTTTTATGGAGTGGTATTTTTTACCATCTTTTACAGTAACCGTTTGCCTAGGACAATTTTGCTTATTAAATACAGTGTGCCCACGGATGGACTTCCAGTACAACATTTTATTTTAAATATTTCCAAAAAAGTTTTTCTAAAAGCTAAAATAAAAAAGCCGTAAGATATACAGGGTGGTTATAAGTTGTAAAAAGATTACTTCGAAAAATAAAAAAATTGGAAAAAAATATTTTGGAAAGGACCTGATAAAATGACATGATAAAGTAATCAAAAGTGTAGAATAATTTTTTTCCATTGTTGTTATTCTAACAAAATTTTAAATATCTACACAGTTAAAGCCCAGTTTTACAATTATTACGAGTTCTGTTTAGGTTCAGTTGAACCCAAGTGGTACATAAACCTATCGATTTATTTTTGTCACTTTTGGCATTTACTTGACATTTATTTGTCTCCCCTGTGGCGCAGTGGACAGAGCTTTGATCTTGAAGCCAGAAGTCACCGGTTTGATTCCCAGCAGGGAAGACATATTTAGGTAGTAGTTATTTAAAAATAATGACCGTGGTGGCACCACCACGTTTTCTAAAAGGTGCTGTGAAATGCAAAACTGCATGTTACAGTGCTTGGACAACGTTGACGGAACAGGGAAAACCATGGGTTAAACATCTAATAACCCGACACCCACGGTACTCTGGTATTTAGGCATATGCCTTCGTGGGAATGTCAAAAAGATAAAAACAATTATTTTAAATGGACATGTTCATGTAGCAGCTGAGTTTAACTGAACCTAAACTGAACTCGCAATTATAAAACTGGGCATTTAATGGCAAATATACTTGCATAAGCAATAGCCAATGGTATATATCGGTCAGTAAAGCAATAACTAAGGATATATAATTAATCATCCAATACGAAATGTTTACATGCCGTTATTCACGTTAGACAGTCTCTTTCTTACATTGCCTATGTGCTATATTATTTAGCAGATCCAGTATATGGTTTGGCCATAGCAATTTTCTCTGGGCGGCCTTACCCGATAACGCATTTTTTTTCTTTAAAAAACCTTGCAAAACATATTGTTTTAATATTGCATAATAAAATAAAATCAATCATTCACATTCTCATATTATTAAGGATTCAATTAATAGTAACGTTTGAACTTTCACAAAAAGAAAAATAAATCAACCTGCATTCAAAACGTTTTTCGACAACTGCAAGAATAAAAGCGGTTTTGCGGAGCGCAAAACAGCAAGTTTAGCTATTTAACTTTATTATTTCGATTCAGTCACAGATATCCGACCGATTAGAGGTTGTGCAAAAATTTTATATTTTCGTGCGGTATGGTACACAAAAGGCCTTTTTTATATTTTGGAAAAACTTGAAAACAGAAATGTTACTGTCTTTAAACTAGCTGGACTATAAGAAAACCCTCATATAAAGCTAAAAACCAAAACGCCAAGTTACCTACTTCTTGACATAGGACTAACAATGTGATAACCAACAGACATGGCTCCGGCACTTTCCCCAAATATGGTAATATCCAAGGGATTTCCTCCAAAAACGCAATATTTTCTCTAGTCCAAATCAGCGCTAGCCATTGATCTTTTAATCCAGCATTTCCAGGAATAACATCATCTTCCGTTGATAAAAATCCAAGAGGACCTAAAAATAACAAGGAATTTTAATTTCCATCATGACTTTATAAAAATGGCAAGAATAAACATATAAAAGTAATTCCTATTATTGAAAATTCATTTGAAAGTCTCTATAGTCTGATCACATTTTTAATATTGTACAGCGTTATTTATTTTAAAGTAAACAGGGCTTATTTTCGAACTTTCCAGTACTTCGTGTATTTTTTTCCGTAGAATTGAATAATCTAATCAGAAAAACATTAAAAAAAAACAAGAGAGTTGCAGCAGGAGTCACGTATTTTTAAATGGATATGTATTTTTATATCAATGAATAGAGATTTTTACGAGAAATTCGTTGATATAGGAGTTGCTGGGCTTATTTTCTGCGGTTCTGATGCAATTGTTTTAAAACTGCATAATACTATAAGGTTGATGCCATACATATTGCGGCAAACTCGCGCGCTATTCTTCAAGTTTTGCAGTATCTCAATTGCTGATACAATCAGTGGATTAAAAGGTATGTATCTATTAAATGGCCACCAAATTATCAAACCATTTTGACCTTTATTGGACCATTGGGCCAACCCCAAAAGTTTGTCTGCCAAGGGGTTGGAACTGTCTGGCGACTGAGGAAATAACTTCCAATAGGTATATACCCAAGTAATATATACAGGGTCTCCGGAAGGTGAGGTCAAAAATGATTGGGATGATAGAGTGAGCCAAAATATTATTAGTACTATATATAAAAAAGTTCTATCGCGCTTCAAAGTTGGTATTAAAAGAAAACTTATTTGAATTAAAACGTTTGAATTGTTGCTACCGTTCTAATGATATTTAGGTTACTAAATAAAATCATAGTAATGCTTCTTTTCATAGATAAACGGCTGTTCAGTAAGTCAGAATTATACAGGGTGCAACGATTTTTTCATTTAATGTATGTATTTTTAACACTGGCGACGAATTCGACATTCTGCTACGATTCATCACTTTTATACAAAAAAGGTAAACCTCACTTAATTCGATATCTTGGACCGTTTTTCAATAAATTGCATTTAAAGTCCAGACATAGCAGCACTTTTTATCTAATAAAAATTCAATTTTTTGATAAAATTATTAAAATGTGGTAAAATTATAATAAACGGTGTTGGTAAGCCCCTAAACTTTATAATATAGTTGAAAACTGTTTTTAAGAACTTTACAATATTTTAAAAATAAAAAAAAATAGATTTTTTTATTCATACAAAACGCTGGTATGTCTGGACGTAAAATGCGATTTTATGAAAAACGGTACAAGATGTCGATTTAAATAAAGTATTCTTTTTTGTATAAAAATAATGAAGAAATTAAGTGGTCAAAGTAAAATGTCAAATTTGTCAACAGGGTTAAAAATACCTACATTAATAAAATCGTCGCACCCTGTATAATTCCGACTTACTGAACAGCCGCTTACCTGTGAAAAGAAGCATTGCTATGAGGTTATTTGGTAGCCTAAATATCATTGGTACTGTGGCAACAGTTTAAAAGTTATAATTGAAATAATTTTTTATACCAATTTTTTGAGTCAATATCTCCCTAACGAAGCGCAATAGAACTTTTTTTATATATAGTACTGACATTATTTTGGCTCACTCTATCACCCCTATCATTTTTGACCTCACCTTTCCGGACACCCTTTATATATAAAATTCAGCTTTTACAAAATAACGAAGGCCTGCCGCTCACGGGCTCTAACTCTATAGGCAATATAAATTTTATGTAATACTTTAAATTATTTTAAACCTTTCCCACTACAGAAGCAAAAATTAATGTAAATTTTGTCACTTACCTAATCTATAATTAAATGACACAACAATAACATTTTCTTCTAAAAATGGTGTAGGATCATAAAACCCGAAATCTGCAGTACCAGCAAAAATCCACCTCCATATATCCAAAACATTACAGGCAGCTCTGGTTCAATCTTAAATAAATATATTTTATATAAGTTATTCTTTTTGATAATACCTACTATTATAATAGTACGTAATATATTTAACTTACGCTTGAATTCGAACCAGCTGCAATAGGTGAATAAACGTTAATATATAAACAGTCTTCGCTTTCGCCATTTAGTGGTTCTGGATCACTTGGAAATTTACCAAAGAATACGCAAGCTGGCGAGTCTTTTGACGCATCGCGAACTTCCGTCCATGGTTCAGCTCTACGAGGAGGCTAAATTATGTTCAAAAAATGATAATAAATTAGTTTGTAAATTTATTTTTTATCTTTTGTTGGCCTTACAAAAGTGTAATACCTATTTTGTTAATTTTACCACCCTTTCGGGGTCATCCCACCCAGGTTTTGACTGTCGCCCCCCTAGCTGGTCAATGCAGCCTTAAGGCTTATTGTGCCCTGACCCCTACTCCTTCTCATTCACACATCATTCATTCTATAACTTGGATGGTTGCTGCTTCGGTCGATTACGCCCGAGCGTGCTCGGTCACCGCGTGCCCGGGCACCCATCCAGGCTATGGGCGCGCTCTTCACTGCTTTACTCCGGTGATCGACACTGCCGATATAACCGGAGCAACCACAAGCGCGCCAAAAAATGTAATACCTAGTAACTAACAGCTTTTTAGATAATTATTCTTATCTAATTTACTTTGTGTATACTTAGGATAACTGAAATTAAGAAACAAAAATTCCCATGATGTTAGTAAAAAAAAAGTACATAAGCGAGGTAATAAAGCCCTAATGCCCAGTTTTACAATTGCGAGTTCAGATCCCAGTGCCCCAAGACCTTCCTTATTTTCTCAGAAATAAAATATATCAAATTATGTAGTGCTAGTATATAACCATGCGAGTATGCATATTTTCTAGCTTAAGCCGACGGCCAATTTACAGGTACCAGGTGCTGAAGGCAGATAAAAATAATACTTACTTTTCTTAAAATCTCAGTGCTGATTTTTATGTTTATTTTAGAAAATATAATTAAACATTTATAATTAAAACTCGTCTAATACCAGACTCATTTCGGCGGCCATAATTTATACCAGGCGCTTATAAACTTCCAAAAAAATAATGTAACTTGACTTTTATAATAATACTTAGGGAACTAATTCAATAATAATTTTTGCAAGGAGCCAGACCAATCAGAGGGGCCTAACACTTCCCCTAATACACACAAAAGATTGCTATGTATATGAACGCGATCTTGATTGTATGTAGTTTTATAAAATTTGTAATTAATAATTTAATTAATAATTTAATCGATCTTCGGTAATATTAAAGAATAATGTTTACATTTATTAATACCAATTTGTTCCGTATAATTAAAAATTTACAGTGTGTCCCAGGATAGGTGTTGCAAGATGATAAAAAATGGACCACACATTTTTAAATTATAAAACGACATTTTCGGAAAACTGATTGCATGATTCAAAACTAATAACTACAAAATTTTACCTGAACTGGTATTATACAGGGCAAGTTCTAACTAAAAATATGAAAAACTCTCAAAAATAAAGTACTTTTATTTAGAATAGAACTGAAAATTGTTTTTTATTATTACTGAAGACCGATTAGATTAATAATTAAATTAATAATTACAAATTGTATAAAACTATCTACAATCATGATCGCGCTCATATACATAGCAAGCCTTTGTGTGTGTCTGGGGAAGTGTTAGGCCCCTCTGATCGGTCTCGCTTCTTGAAAACATTATTATTGAATCAGTTTTCTAAGTATTATATATAAAAATTAAGACTGAGATTGTAAGTAAAGTTACATTATTTTTTGAAAGTTTTAAAGCGCCTGGTATAAATTAAGGCTGCCGAAATGAGTCTGGTATCAGACGCGTATTAATTATAAATTTTTTAATGATATTTTCCAAAATATACATAAAAACTAGCACTGAGATTTTAGGAAAACTAGGTACTATTTTTATCTACCTTTAGCACCTGGTACCTGTAAATTGGCCGTCGGCTCAAGCTATATGCATACACGCATGGTATGCACCAGCCCTACATTATTTAATATATTTTATTTCTAAGAAAATAAGGAAGGTCTGGGATCTTGCTCTATTAGTTGGTGATTGAACTTCCCATTTAAATTATACGACAGGACCGATCAAAATGCGATTTTTTGCATTGGTTTCCAAAAATTATTTGTAAAATGTGTACTCAATTTTTACCTTATAAAAACCGGAAGTTGCATTTCTGAAGCCAAAAATGTATTCTGGGCATGCTTTTTTCAACGCCCTTTGAAAAATTTAATAACTTTGTAAATAAAGAGTTAGGACTGGCCCAAGTCCTTTACTCGGGAGTTTTTCTGGTCGCTAATCACCAATATAATCTTTAAATTGACCTTTTCGAAGACCTGGAGCTCAGGAACGCCGACAAACGTCACTTTCGTAAGACTGTCTCAAAATTCATGCGGGGAAGAGGACAAACTCAGCGCCCGGGAGTTTTTTGGGTCTCTGAATTCAAATATGCTGCCGCTTGGCTTAACATACCACGGACATTTGGTGCGCCCTAACCTAAACGCAGGGTCATCTTTGAGGATTTTCCTGAAAAGAGTGCCTAAAGGAATCCGAATTTACGATCGAAAATAACCCCTAAACACCTGGTGCACCGAAACCTAGCCGAGAACGTCATCGCCGTGACTTTTTTAATGTTCGATCAGAATCAAAAAAGCCGCAAAGCAACATTAGACTGAGCCAAAAAAAACAAACATTTTTAATCTAACGGTACTGTAAAAATAATGTTTATGATAACAAAAAAATTTCTGAAATTTTCAGTCTCTAATATTAACATCAAAAAGTGCATCATTAAAACTATTGATTTTTCAACGGTTGTTACATTTTTTACAAAATTTCGGAATCAGTTAATCTTTAACATTCGACCAATTTTTATTTTTAAAGGAAAGTAAATTCTGTACAAAAAGCCTTTTTAGTAAAATCTGTAGAACAAGCCGTTTTCTTGCAACCGCGTCATAAACTTTAATTTATTTTTTTAATTATGTCACTTAGATTCTGGATTTTTTAAACTAGCCTAAATATAAATACTTTTATAAAACAAATAATTATTCCTAAGAAAAATTTTACGCTTATCAGAAAGGTCTTTTAACATTTTTTGATAAAATTATTCCGTTCAAAGTTATTTAATGTTAAACTAAATTTTTATTTCAATTTCAACATTGAATAATGTGAAAAATGGTAAGAGATCTTTTATATAGAGCATAAAATTTAGAATAATTATGTGTTCTATAAAGATTGTAACAAAGTTACTGGATTTGTATTTCATTTTTTTAGAAGTTATGATTTATTTTCTTAATTTTGTTATCCGTCATATAAAATGACCGGTTCTTTTTGGTATAGTATGAAGTAGATCATGAGGACTCTATTTTCATTAGTAAATCCGTTACGCGAAACCGCGAAATAATTATTTAAGGAAAACACAGTAACCGTACTGCTAAATATTACTCTCAAGTCTTATTTATATTATATCTTAATATATATAAATCTCGTGTCACAATGTTTGTCCTCAATGGACTCCTAAACCACTTAACCGATTATAATAAAATTCTCACACCATGTGCAGTTCGATCCAACTTGAGAGATAGGATAGTTTAAATCTCAAATTATAGTCGCAATTTTAATTTATTGCTAATTATTTGTCTGTTCGACTGGGTTGAGTAAGTAATCAATAGATGGCGCTGCTATGGTAAATCTACGAACGTGTCATATAAGCTACATTTTAACAGCATAATAACCACGTGTTGTTGACGCTATAAAATTAATTAAATTTATTTTGTAGTGAACGAAATACCGTATAATTCAATATATAATAAAACTAAGTTGATAAAATGTGCGTGCCGATAAAACTTGAAAAGGAGTCCCGATACGATAAAGGGACTATACAATGTAATAGTCCTTTATCCCCCTCGAACAAGAAAGTTCCCGTTCTACCCTAAAGGGTGTATTTTTAAAGATATACGGACTCTTCCAACCCTTCAACTTGGAAATTAAGTGTAGTGGCGCCATCTGTTGTCGAGTATTTGAACTTCATTCAGAACAACGGTTATTTGGGTCTCATATCAACTCCCGAGCGAAGCCGGGAAGCATAGCTAGTATTTATTATATATATCTTATATCTCGAGTATTATATTACCGCGAGTCTCACGCGAAACCGCGTTAGACTCGCAGTCACACCGCAGAAAAGTCTGACATGACTCGTCAAGAATGGGGAATTCGGCTACTTAAGCCGCTCGGCGCGGTACCATCGCCAGAACCTCATGTTCTGGAAAAGTAGCAGCGGCAGCCGAGCAGTCCCAACAGTCCCAGCCGACATCAAGCGATAGTACCCTAGCCATAACGACCGTAGGTAAGCCTAAGTGGATTCTTCTGGACTCGAGTCGCCCGACAATAGGGTTTAATTGGCTTCTTCTATGTTCTGCTATCCTTGGTGGATAAATTACCCGGATAGCATAAAGGGGTAAAATCTGCCTATCACTTGTCCAAGGCTTCATTTCACTGGCCGGTGCAGTATTTCCCGGCCAGTGTCCTCCTACTATCTAACTTCAAATCTGCCCATCTACCAAACGAGGCAGTGCTCCCACTGGCCCGGTGCACCTTTTTTCCGGCTAGTGCATTCGTAGTCTTTAGGCCGCCCAAGGTTGTCCAGCTGGCAACAGCGCAATCGCCTCGTCGATACATGTCCTGCTATCCTTGGTGGATAAATTACCCGGATAGCATAAAGGTTTTAATTTGCCATTCCTTTCGTTCGAGGAAGTAATTTCACCGGCCTGGTACTTTATTTCCAGGCTAGTGACTTGTATTTGTCGAGGTCCGGCACCAAAGGTAGTCGAGCGATTTAGAACTGGGGATGTCAAATTTTAAAAAACATTAATATATTGATATTGATAAATATCGTTTTGACTAATATCGATTATTCGATATATCGAAGATCGATATTTGAGAGGGAAAAAATATCGATAAATTACCTTATATTACATATTTTTTTATTATTATTTTTTAAGAGGTAGTGGGGAAATAAATACGGCATAGTAGTAAAAATTACTTTAATTTTACTTAACTTATTTTATTTTACTGTACAACATATTTGACAGTTTTAAAAATTTAAGTAAAAAAATGACTTTTTAATTTTGTCTCATTTACCACAAATATCAAAAATATTTCATATCGATATATCGAGAAGTTAAATATCAATATTTGATTTCCAATATATCGATATTTGAAAATGATCGATATATCGTTACCATCCCTATTTAGGACAGACAATCCGTATTGTAAGTTTACATTTATTAAAGGCTATAAAACCGTTACCGTAGAGAATTACCGCCCACCGTATATAGTAGATAGTTAAACTAATTCTTTTTATTTTTAGGGTGGATCTTTGTCGCGCCAAAAATTGACAAAATTAAAAAAATTAATTAATGTTTAAAAATGCCTTTTTGTACAGAATCTAATTTCCTTTAAGAATATGAATTAATTGAAGTTCAATATTGACTGATTAATAAATGTAATGATGCACCGCTTAATGTTAATATTAAGGGCTTAATATTTCAGGATATTTTTCTTTTGTCGCCATGAACAACATTAAGCACTCGACCCTACTGTGTAAATTTTGATGCCAAAACGTTAATGTGAACCAGTCGCAAAATATTGCCAACACCCTTTTATCTTTATCGTTCACTGACCGGTAACAAATAACTTGTAAAAAGATAAATAACATGTTGGTTTTAATATTTTAAAAACATGTTGGATAACATTGTTAATAACAGTGTTGTTGTAACTTACCAAGTATCTTAGTTCTCCAACTGGTGGTTGTGCATAAGGAATACCTCTCCATGCATAAAATGTCTTGCCGCTGGGTGTATTTATTGTTGTTCCATTTACCTTTCCATCTGGGAGTTGGACAACCAAATCTCCTAGCTAAAATAAATGATTTTTTTTAAATTCACGTAACCACTGTAATGAAACAGTTTGAATAACGACTTTAAGATCTAAAAATGTTTTTAAAAATATTTAATTTTTCTTTGTCAAGTCAGCTTTCTATTGTTGCCGATTTACAAAAAAAAAAAAGTAAGCAGCGTGCATGCTGTAATTTTACATCTCGCTTTTTATTGTAGATTAAGACCATTCAATTGAAATAAAAAATATCAATCGGGTTTTGATAAAGTAATAAGTTTGTTTTAACGGTTTAATTAAAAACTTAAAATGCCACTTTCAAATATGGCATGCACACACAAAACCATAAAGCAGTTGCTAAAAGATCAAACTTCATGTCGATATGGAACATATGTATATCTACAAAAAATTGTCTATTTTATAGTTTTAAATATTATAGTGTTTTTTATTTTTACCATAAAACTGATTATATTCGTAAATTGCTTTATAGTAGGGAGCTAGTGAACCCTTCAAGTAACGTTGGGCCTATAAGGCTAGAAATTTGTATAGTGATGAGTCATAGCATGCTAAGTACGACAATAATTATCACCTGGCAAGCATCAGCCCTGCACATCACCCTGTATATTTTGGAAGTAGCTGTAAGCTTAAAATTTTTCTAGGATTTAGTTCATTTTTAGTAAGATTTGAAAAAAAATTACAGGCGTTTTCGATGAGCACGAGTACCTGTCAACTGAGTGTGGCTGATTTGGATGGCCATATTTCCAAAACTAATAAAGTCAGATGTATCTTATGTGGTATTTTTTAAAGGCCTTTTTAAGATATTTTTAATGGTAATATAATATGCAGGGTGCCTCATTAAAAAAAAAAAAAACTTTTCCATCCCACCCTGTATATTATCACTAGTATCACCGTTAAAAAGATCTTTAAAATAAGCTTTAAAAATACGCTACATAAGGTACATCTAACTTTATTAGTTTTGAAAATATGGCTATCCAAATCAGCAACACCTTTAGTTCGCTTGGCAGGTACTTATGCTCACGAAAACCCTTGTCATTTTTTTTTTCAAACCTTACTATGAATGAACTAAATCCTGGAAAAATTTAAGCTTACAGCTTCAAGTTTTTTTTTTAACTTTTAAAAATGTACAGGGTGATGATGTGCAGGGCTGATGCTTGCCAGGTGATGATTGTCATACTTAGCCTGGTATGACTCATCACTATACAAATTTCTAGCCCAACGTTACTCGAAGGGTTCACTAGCTCTGGAACTATTATCATTACTGTGACGGGCAGTTAATCTCCAGATAATATTGTTATACCCAAAACCATAAACTTAAAAAAGAATACAATTAAAATAATACTAAACTAAAATAATTTTACGAAGTGTCTCGATATTCTAAATTTTTTTAAAATTAGGCTACAGAAAATCGCTTACAACTACACACAGTTAGGACATAATTACGAGTTTACGTGTCCCTCTTAAAATTGGGCCCTTTTCAAGAAAAAAAAATACATCACCCTAATTATCAGGGTTGTGCAAATTTCTGTAAAATTTGATCTAAAACTGTAGCTACGGTTTAAAATACTTAATTTGTTTAAGTTAGTACCATCTACAACTATTCCTCAATTTTTTAACCCTGAATAGAAATAATGAAAAAAATATTTGTACTAATTACAAGGCAGCTAACATGAGGTTTGGATTAAAATGAAAAACGGACCAAAATTTTACACTTTGGTTGAAACACATGACTTAATTTTATTATATCTGTTTGAAAATTTTCATTATGACGTTTATAAGCACACTTTCTTTTCTTAATATGTTTCCCCAAGCCACTTTTTTTTATTTTATGTTTCTAACTATTTTTTGTATGTACAGGCTGTCCACGGATGGGGTTAACAAGTCCAACAAATGGACCAAAAATTTATTTTTTCGAAAAAATGTAATTTTTCATAAAAATTTTGCTTTTGAAAAAATAGGATTTACAAACAGAAAATGTTGGTTTTGTATACAGGGTTCACAAAAAACATGATTTTTCTTCAAAAGTAAACTACCTTTATTTTTCATTTTTAAGCAAAATATCATTTAAAAAGTTTATTTAAAATAGCATCTTGAATAAATTTTTTAAAGTTACAGGAGTATCAAAAAGATTCATGAAACTGATTTTGAAGTTCATCAAAAATTATTTATTTTAAATTTTTATAATACAATAACTTAAAAAACTTTTGTAATTTGCTTTTCAAACATCTGCTATTTCTTCATTCCTACAAAACACGATTTTTCAACTGTAAACGTCAGTTTTCGTCAAATTATGGATTTCAATAAAATTTTGTGTTATTGCTTTTTTTTTTTTGATTACAAACATGATTCTAAATAAAATTTTCTAATGACATTTTCCTAAAAATGAAAATTACAGGTAGTTTATTCTTGAAGAAAAATCAAGTTTTTGCGAACCCAGTATACAAAATTAACATTTTCTGTTCGTGAATCCTTATTTTTACGAGCAAAAATCTTTATAAATAATGATTTTTTGTGGAAAAATAAAATTTTTGCTTCATTCCTCTCCTCTTTTAACTCTATCCGTGGACAGTCTGTATATCCCCGTTTCCAAATACCGTTTAACAATTTTAGGAATTTGGGAATATTAAAAATCATATTAATTTTTAGTATGCAAGGTGCACATAAGCACAGTATTAAAAAAATATATAGGGTGAGTTTTTTTCGATGTTTAGTACAGGGTTCTTGGAAACCGCTGCAGCTAGACAAAACGGTTAAATGGGGATAGAATTGTAGTTTTTTAAGCTCAGTTTAAATCACTTTTTGTATCTTCCAACAAAGATATTTTGAAAAAACCGTTTTTCCTCTATAGCGCAGTTAATATTTGAAATAGAAAAAAATACAAAACTTGTGGATAATTATCTTCTTAATAGAAAGGTGTAATCAGCAATTTAATGTAAGTTTGTTTTTGACTACGACATAAACTTTCATTTTTTTTAAAAGAAAACTATACTTGACCATGACATTTTTAAAAAGGCCTTTTTATAGGCTTTTTAACGACGTATAACAGATCTACTTTAAATAAAAAATATCGTAGTTTTGGATATATTAATTTTGCAATTTGTGATTTTCTAGTTTGCCGCGAAACAAGTAAAGTAGGGTTGTAAAATATTCCTTTTCTTTTCTTGACGGCATTTCCAATAAATATTTTAACTCTCGTATGCTTGTGACAATCAGTTCACATAACAATAATTTTATAAAAGATTATTACGTATATTCGTTGTGTCCGAAAAGCAACAATTTTTCTTAGGATATAGCATTGGTATAGGCAATATTAGTGGAATTTTTGATAATTTTAAAATAGTAATGTTCCTTTTTCTTTATTTAGTTTATTTATAGGACTATTTTAATTATTATGGTAAAAAATTAAGTAGTTCAATTGATTTCTACCTATTAATTGCTAGTTTTTGTTATTTATTTTAATCAATTTAGTCTAAATTTTTTAAATTTTACACATTTAAAATACTACTAATGCCTCATAAAGGGGTTTAAAAAACTTTAAAAAATTAAAACCCTATTTTTTTGTTATTTTTAAAAGTTACTGTCTCCAATTATTAAAATCTTATAATAATAATTTTTTAATAGATTTAAAAAAATTACAGTACTAAATAAAAAGAAGAAAATTAATTGTCAATAAAATTAATAGTTCAATTGTTTAGGGCTACATGACATGAAAACAAATTAAAAAATAATTATGTCCAAAACTACGGTATTTTTTAAATTTAAAGTAAATCTTGGTATACAATGTTAAAAAGCATATAAAAAGGCTTTTTAAGAATATTATAGCCAATTACAGTTTTCATTTAAAAAATGCAAGTCTATGTCGTAGAAAAGTAACGGAGTAATACATTAAATACCAAATTTTATCTTTCTATTAAGAAAACAATTATTTACAAGTTTTTATTTACACTTTTTTCTATTTCAAATAACACCAGAGCGGCAGAGAAAATAATTTTTTTAAAAATGGGCTTTTCAGAATATTTAGTTAACCAGAATTTTCTTGCACAAAACAAAAGGTGATTTAAACTAAGCTTTAAAAACTAATATTCTTTCCCCATTTAATAACCATCTCTATAGCTGCAGCGGCTTTTGAGATTCCTGTACTAAATATCAAAAAAAAGTGTCTCTGTTCTTTTAATTTTTTAATGCAAAACGTTGTTTTCTAAAAGACTGACAGATACACTTATATGCTAATATGCTAAAAACCGCTTTTGATTGTCATGTTATATGCGGCCAATCAAATTATTATTTTAATGTAAAACTTTAAAGCGATCATCAAAATTAGAGGTAATATTAGTTTTTTCTATAAGCATTTTGTTGTATTTTATTTTTAATTTATTAAATATTTTTCACAAAAACTTTAAAAGACTTACTCCACTATGAAACAAAAGAACATACAACACAAACGTAGCCCACATAACCATAACTGTAGAAATACTTAACAATAAATAAAGTTTGTATAAAATATTTTGTACCTTTTAAACAAATATTTGAAAAAAATTTTTTTGATAAAACATAGTTTAAAGTGTTTACCAGTAAAACGTACTTCAGTTTTGAATAAAATAAAACATAAGTAGGCACTTAATATTAATTTATTATGAGCAAACATATATTTTTTTCACGACCGTTAAAAACAATGTTGTTTTTTAAATCGTTAACATAAAGGTAAAGTACTTCATTCTGGCACACTACACAAAGTGTTAAAAAAGTAACTTTTTTAACACTTCGAAGCTTTTTCGAACTTTGAATTAGTGTTTTTTTTCAATGCCTACTACAATAAACTCAAATATCAATTTATGCATTGTAACAGTAAACGCGACAACAAAAACAAACGGTCAAGTTACCTTTGATTTCGTCATTATTTCTTTTAGTTTATCATCAATTTTAGGCGTTCAACCAATTATAACCGCGGTAATAATTGGTGACAACTTTGACGTATAATACATTGCTTAAACGTCAACATAACCGATTCGTAAATACCGGTTTAGAATTGGTTCTTCGCCTAAAATTGTTGAATGTGTCACTAGTTTTAAAATTTGACAGTTTGCAAATAAATTTATTAGAAATTATTGAAAATTATAATAGGAGTAATGAATTTGGTTAATAAGGAAATTGAAAAGGATTATACTGTTTTAGTATTATTTCTACAAAATGTAAGTAAATACAATTTTCTAAAATTAAATAATAAATGCATAGTTATGAAAAGGATAATTGTCTCTTAAAAAATGAGGAGGCCATTATTTTTTGTTGCAATGTATGTAATGGCTGTGCTGCAAAAATTTAAATCAATAAGTTTAGATAAAGAAAACATGTATAAAATGGTATTTTGGAAAATTTTTATACGGTCGTGGAAAAAATATAGTAAATAAATAACACATGCATAAAGTGTCTTTTTTTTACTGATAGGATTTCCGCACTCGCCTGACGGCTCGTGCTATCAAACTTCCCATTCGTAAAAAATGGTATGCAATTCCATCCCTCTTTTAAATCTACATGTTTGTGTTACCGATTTGTGTAACCTTAAAATCAGACAATGCCATTTAGATAAAATTTTTGAAGTCCAGTTACTAAACGTATATTTTCATAGCATCGGCGTCGCACAGTGCGGACTCCTGTAAATAAAAAACAAAAAACAAGGTGTGGCAATTAATTTTTTTATCAATGTGAAATTATAGATAAAAGACAGGATTACCAATAACTAAACCTATTTTTTAAATTTGATTTGTAGAAATGCACAAATAATATATACAGGGTGTTGCGGTAAGAAAATCTAAGGGCATATTTCTAAGCCTATTTTATGGTGGGAAAGCCCAAAGGGGATTTCGGGATTTACTACAGCGCGGCAAATTAATATACCGGAGGATACCTTGTACCCCGGTTAAGTACCTCCTCCAAATATGAACCCCGTATACAGGGCCGATCATAAAAAGCAAAAATATATCCATCAGAAATAGTCGAGCGCGTCAGATTAAGATAGGGTAAGTTAATTACTTGCTAAACAGTGTATATTTTACTAATTTAACAATTTGAGAGTGACGTAAAGGAAACAGAAGGCTACAAAGAAAAACGTCAGATTACCATTTTCGAGCGTGGCTATTTTTTTATTATAAAAAATAATTCAGAGGTAACGAAAAATATATAAGCCGAACGATTTTCACAAGCCAAAATAATAATAGTATTTTTTTGAAATATTTAAAAGTCTGTAGTCACTTCCCCCACCGATGAAAAGGTATACATTATGTCATTATATAACATTTTTGCTTTTTATCATGTAAGCTTTGCAACTCAATAGGTCTCTATGACGCTCGAGTTAATCCCCATTTAGCATCGTGGGCTCCCCTACTATATCAAAAAGGTCATATAAACATAATGAAAAAGCGATTTTACAAAACCTGTACCAGTTCAGTCAGGACGGTGACTGAACTAAAGTAGTCTTTGTTTGCAAAAAAAATAGTTCCAAAGTTTACCCAATTTCGATTCAAAAATTGACCATATTGGTGTAGTATTTGTAAGTTAAACTTAAGGTAATTTTAAAAACAAATATCTATACTGTTTCAGTCATTTAAATATAGTGTTTTAAGAAAGTAACTTAACGGTAAACCATCTTATGACTCAATATGCGCTTTAGGAAAAACAGTTTTAAATAAATTTTCTTTAAAACTTTCCACACTATTGTACCGTAAAAACTATACAATATGAGCAACGCTGTTTGGTTCATCGGCAAGCAATAGAATAACAAAACAAGCATTATTAGTCACGCATGTTTACATGCCGGGATTTAGTTAGATTGTCTTTTTCCTCACATTGCCTATATGTTATGTTATTTAACTAAACCTGTATATGGGTGTTTTAATTTGTTGTTCTTTAAAAATTTGAATTCTACGACACAAAGAAATTATTTAGTATGAGTGAAATGCATCTTCATGTAACGGTTTTTAAAATAATTGATTTAAAAGAATAAGGTTTTTGACAATGGTATTCTCATAATAAAAAAATAATAAACAATCCTTCAAATTTAAACCAATTGAGAAAATAACAATTTTATCTAAAAAATTACATAATTTATTACTTATCTTAATTAATTATATCAGCAGTAGGTTAATTACGTTTAGTATACTAGATACTAGTATTAAAAGTATTTAAAACAATAAATTTGTAAATCTCTTCACATCATTATTCCGAAAAACTGTTGCATGAAGATGAATGTTACCCTTAACAATTCAAATTCTTGAACCGTAAATTCCAAATTTTTAAAAATACACAGTATCATTTAAAAATCTTTCGCCTACCACGACTCAATAAAACACCCTATATCGTTTAGATGGGGCCATAGTTTTCGCAAAACGATAGCGTTGAAGGTATTAAACAACTTTTAATTTTTTTATTTTTTTAAGCGCCTAAATATTAATAACTGAACATATGTAGTAACGAAGTCTTGACTCAAACAGGTAAGCCTTTGTTAAAGAAAATGCCACAAAAATATAGTTACAAATGCTAAACCAATATGTTCAATTTTTGAACCGAAATGGGGTAGACTTTGTAACTGTTTTTTGCAAAACACCACGACACACCCTATATCGTTTAGATGGGGCCATAGTTTTCGCAAAACTATAGCGTTGGAGGTATTAAACAACTTTTTTTTATTTATTTTTTTAAGCGCCTAAATATTAATAATTATTACTTGCAGACTTCCACTGAACATATGTAGTAACGAAGCCATGACTCAAACAGGTAAGCCTTTGTTAAAGAAAATGCCGCAAAAATATAGTTACAAATGCTAAACCAATATGTTCAATTTTTGAACCGAAATGGAGTAGACTTTGTAACTGTTTTTTGCAAACAAAGACTACTTCAGTTTAGTCACCGTCCTAACTGAACTGGTAAAGGTTTTATAAATTCGCGTCCGGTCCGAAAAACACACATTTTTTCAAATATACTTCAAAATGCCAGAAAACTCTTGCAGATTTTCTGGTCGATGTGTGTAGCGGCATTCCCAATACCACTTAGACGCAAAACGAAATAACAAACAAAGCCAATATTTTATTGAGGCACAAATATATCATGCCTCCTACCGTACTCTCCAAGCTCCTAATTACTACTAAAAATCTATAATCTATTCTAAAATCCTTACCTACCTACCAATAAAGCTCCCGGAATAGATGAAATTCCAAATATCATGCTAAAAAACCACCCAAAAATCCTTTACACAATTCGTTTACATTAATAACTGATGGTAGTGGAAACACGCCATAATAATACCCATCGTTAAATTGCCCCTCCTCCTACCGTCCAATAGCCCTCTTGAACGCCCCTGGTAAAAGTTTCCGAATAATAAAATAAATGTATCAATTAAAATAAATAATATTCCCATTATCCTAAGCGAAAATAAAGTACCTTGGCGTTATAATAGACCAAAGACTAAAATTCGTATCGAACATTAAACACATTTTGAAAAAAGCTTCTTCTTCTCGCGCAACAATCCCTTTACTCCTTAATTTCACCAAAATCAAATTTATCAAAAGACAATCTGGCCATTTATAATGCACCTGCAATAACATACGCTGCACCCAAGATACATTTTTTATGAGCGCTCTGATTTTTTATATTTGTCCGAAAATATAGGTTGTTTGAGACGTCACCTCAATATTTTTTTATCTGACAAAATAAACCAATACTTGGATACCATAAAATAAAAATCACTAATATTTACAAAAAAAATAAAACAACCAGACGCCAAGAATAAAAGAAAATCGGAAAAAGGGTGATATCATTACTTTTCGGTCAAAATAGTTTCCAAAGGGCCAACACCAGCCCCCAGGTGGAGGGTTTCCTGAGAACCTGGTAATAAGTTTCCTGGAGAAGAGACCGCCAGTTTGATGTGGAATCTATCTGAAAATAAATATGTTTTAAAATTGAAATTGAATTATGGCTTGGCAAACCACTGTGTAGTATTCTTCCTACCCCAGGTAGTGGTTATTAAAAACGTCCGTGGTGCAGTTGTAAATGCAAAACCTTGCATGTTGCTTGGATAACGTGGACGGAACAGCGTAAATTTTATAACCCACACCCACGGTACGGTTCTTAGCATAAGAAGCCTTCTCGTGGACTGGGCCGTGCAGGTAAAAAAAAGAAGTAAATCCCTGTATAAAACTAAAATATTTATTTAAGTTTTTTCAAAAATAGTAAAAAAGAAGATTAAATATCCTTAAGTTATTACAAGATTCTAGATAAAAAAGTGAAAACAATAAACCAAAACAAAAATTTACTTTTAAAAGCAGTTTACGAAAGGGCCAAGTCGTCAAAGACCGCAAGCAATTTTTTCCGCGCTGCATTAAAAAAGAGGGGGAGGGATTTCAAATGTAAACTAAAATAACTAGCTACTCAAGTTTAGTCAAAAATCTAGCTGCAAAATTTTTTATTCGAATATCAAACCGCTGAAAGTTACTGTTGTGGGTGTTACAGAAGACTGTTAAATAACGGACCTTTATGGATCTCAAAATGTAAAGAATACAAACTTTGGTGTAGAAGTAATTTTACATGTAAGAGGTAAAGTTTTTGCTCCTATTATTTTTATTACTTTATTTTACATTTATTAAAAACCTGTTACAGTAGTAGATTAGTTTTCGCTCATGCAGTGTATTTAGAAATTATCTATTTCCTTTATATATCTTTTATTCTAATAATTTTGATTTTGACAAACATACGGTAGTTTACTTTAAGCAAAAATTGAAATTATGGCCAAACCTTGTAGATGACTGATAAATTACAATTCTTGCTTCCACCTAACATCTTGTGGCATCATAAGATCTTTCCGCCAGACATTTTATATTCTTGCCTGATGAATGTACATTAGACTATTATTTTCTTTATGTGTTCTTTAAAGTGAGCACCTGAATACTTGTGCAAATAAATTTAAAATGTGTGAACAATCTGTAAGTAAGAATATCAGCTAGACTCCATCTACTGCATCTTAGCAATATTTGCAGCATTATCTGTCACAACACTTCTGACAGTACAATTATAAATCTGTAACAATGCCTTATAGACTCTACTAATAAGTTTAACAAGTGTTCAGATGTATGACTTTTGTCTTCAGTGTCAATAAGCTATACTTTACCTTCTTGTATATCACTTACGGACACACTCACGAATCATTAAATTAATTAATATTGCTCCATCCATCATCAGACATGCATACTGATTATCAACTACCTCCTTTTTATTTCTATTTGTATTGTGTAGGTATACGTTACCAAGAAGTTCGTTCCCTATTTGATATCTGGTTGATAACCTGACGCAAGATTTTCATTAGCTGGCTTAAACTCGGGTCACTTAAAAAAGCACAGTTTGTGGCATAAACAAAACATGCTGAACATTTTTTTTCTCGCTACATGTTGTTCTGACAACAAATAAATCCAGTTGCGATTTTAGTTGGACATCAATAGCTCATTGACGCTGAATTGGAAGTACTAACAGCATTGCTGTTAGTGTAGAAAGTCTGTGACGAGCCATCTAAAAAATAAAATCCTTTGTTATAATATTTGTGATAGCAGAAATATGCTGCAAACTGAAGCAATTTTGCATCGATAATGCACCACAAAAAGCGTTAGTACGATCCCACTCTTTGCCATAGTAATGTTCCTGTTATATTAGCTACTTGTGTGTGCGAAAATTAACGCACTTGATTAACAGAAATTTGCAAAAAGTATACATCACCGAGCCTTAACAAATACGGCCCTGTTTTATTTTCATAAAGTATACCAAATTTCATGTCAATAACTGAATCCAACAATATTTAAAAATATTGGTAAAGAACACAGGGGTAGATTGAATTGCAAATCACCTCTTCTACAGTACAAACCACCTTTTTAATGACCGATCCCCACCTAGGGGTTTTAACTGGGCCCTGGGTAAAAAGTCTTTGAGTTTTGACGATTCACACTTGCGAGTCATAAGTGTTGCTTCCACCCGCCAAATTAGGACTGGTTCTAATTTTCCCTTATGGGTGACTGACAAAATTCCCTACACAAATTAACGGTTGGTACTTGCCAAAGTTATGATTGGATTCAAATGTACATGGATATGATTTTGTGTGGATGTGTCTTTGAAAAACACCCCGACAATCAGCTGATGGGTGACGACTCATGCCTTACAAGTGAACACCCTCAAGTGGGAATCGGTTTTAAGTATCCTAATTAATTCTCAACAAAAACATGTTTACACCAAAATTTAATAGTAATTTGGTATTTCTTACTTTTTCACACTTTTCTAGTACTTAATTTTGACGGAATCGGAATAGATCCGGTAGAAACGTCAACATCCTTGTCAGTATCATACCTATCAGATATATGAATATTTTGTTTTTCAAGGAAGTTCGTTGTTTACAATCCTTAATATGCTTTCGCATTCTAGCTAACCAACGGCACTATATCCATGTGCAGTTGGCCATTTGCATCAGCCTCTTTGAAATATTTTCCAAACGGGATCCTTTCTCCTCCCTGTCATTTTGTTATAAAAATTATGGGTTTGGTACAAAACTGTGGTCGATCTTCAATGGACAAAAAACGAAACGAAGACTCGAAGATACCACGACTTCGCACGTTTGACTACTGAAGCACGGAACACTGAAGATTCAAACCAAATTAGGGATGGGCTCTGACAGAGCTGAATTAAAAAAGTAATAACACTCTTAAAAGTCTTAAGGAAATTTATTTATGTTGCTAGATTAAAATATAATTAAAACATTGTTAAATTTGAAATGTTTAAAAAAAAAAAAGCAGTTTTAAACAAAAAAACATGCTTTTTTTTCAACCTTGCTGTATACTACTCTGACCTTCTGAAAAAACACGTCAAATCCACTTATTGCTTGGAACGGAGGGTAGCATTCCAGCACGATGTGCGAATCTTTTCAGGATAACGCGCGCCCTCATACCGCGCGTCTCACTCTCGATGCAATATTGGAATTAGGGGTGGGAGTTACTCAGGCCACCCCTACAGTCCAGATTTATCACTTTGCAACTACCATATGTTTGGACCCCCAAGAAGCCCCTCGGAGGCATTAAAGATTCAACACCGACGACGAGTGGTAGCGCGTGCGCATGAATCCGGAAGTTGCCCGTAAAACCCTTTGATACTGGCATCAAGAATTTTCGGAAACGTGGGACAAAATGAGTTATTATGAGGGGGACACATAGAAAAACTATATACATTTTTGTAAATTTTTCGTTTCCGAAGCTTTGTCAGTATCAATAAAGAAATAAAAAAATTGGCGGCCGTAAGAGTAATCTTGCGTGGGCACCTGGTATAATAAAAATATATCCATTTTTTTCTTTGGTTTCTCCATAATTTAAAAACAAATTTGTCGTTTATGTTTTTTTTTTAAGTAAATCCTATACTTTGTAGAAGGTATTACTAACATAAAGTTAAAAAAACTGATTTTTTTTTTATATTTGATGACCATTTAAACTTAAAGTTAATAAACATTAGGTTTTAAAACATTTTTTTATGATTATTTATTTCTTTTCTGTTGGGTCAGTTATTATATTAATATAATTTTATAGACATATCTATTTTATTAATATATGACTTATTCTATTTAAAAGGTGTTGTACGGACGGTACGAATAGGTAGACCAGATGTAATCCCAGAAAACAGATAAATTAGCTTTGCGGCTAGGCATCATTGTTAAATCATCACCAATGTCAAGATATTGGACTTTGTTTCGAAGTTATAGGTTCCCATTTTACATTCTGAAGTAGTTCAGCTGACTCATCATCAGGTGTGGGATTTCGAAACATATTATATTAAGTAATTATTTGTTGTTATCTTAATTATTATGCCCACAAAATAAAGGCATACATTCAGGTCCCTTGCTTAGTACTCACGATGTTCTGGCGAAGTTGGTCCACAACTTAACAAACCGTTTTCTTGCCGAATAACTTGATCTGTGGAAATAGGTTTTGTAGAAATATTAAACAAATAACCCAATTCCTCCGCATGGGAAACATTACCAGCACCTTTAAACGTAAAAGGGTACTATATCATTAAGTATCTGCAAATCATTTTACAAATATAAGAAACTTGTATATTCTAAATTTTAAAATTTAAAAACTTCGATTATATACACAACTAAATTCTTTATTAATATTTAGACCGTCAACCTAGATTATCCATATTTTGACCTATTTGAATGGTGATTGACTTTAAAACAAATAAATTTCTCAAGATGCCGTTTTTGTTAAAAGCCTTGAATTTTTTGAAAGTATTTTTTAATTATATTTTCTCAATATTGATGTGACATTCCATTGGCATAAAAACAAAATGGCCGATTTTCCGATATAGGGCATCTGTGTTGTGTTTTTCATGGGACAATGTGTATATTTTTCTATATTTTAAAAATTTAATCTTTTGTGTTTTGAAAGAAAAATAGCATGATTATTTTAAAAAATAAAATATTTAATAAACCCTAAAAATTGATTGCAATAAATAGAACTATTTAAAAGGAAAATTTGCTTCATATCAGCTTCCAAAAAAAAAAATCTGGAACAAAGCTATAAGTTATTTAACAATATTTACAAAACTTTTAAGAAAATTAATTTAGCGACACTGCAACCATTATTTTTTATTCTAAGTTAGGTGCAATCCAAATGGGTCAAAATATGACGGTTAATCTTGTACTGCCGGATTAAGTATTTTTCCAATAAGTAGGTAAGCATTTTTTGCCATGAAATTAATCCCTATTTGTAGTCGCAGGTTGGAAAAAACGGTAGAAAATCATTCTGTATCGCAATAGAAAGAAATTGCTCGAAATGTCCACATTTACATTGCATAGAAAGGAAATTTTATTTATATTGGTGTTACAGAGTACAGGGGCTGATTAGGTGTAAAATTGATGAAAGCCATTACCAATAACACTAGGCAACAATTAAAATTTGGGAAATGTAATGGAAATGCACACCTTAGCTATCCAAAGTGAGCGTTATTTACACCCAATTATATATTATTATTCTGTAAGTTGGCAATACTTTTTACAGGGGGAATCCCCTATTGTTTTCGATTCGAGATGTTTGTATAACCCGACCATGTCGATTTAAAATGATTACCAATAAGAAAATAGTAACACAATTACATAAGTTTGCTTTCAATTGTTTTAAGAGTGAAATATTTTTTTATTGGCGGACTATTTACGTCATAATATTATTTCTTAATGGTTCGCTTTTTTAAAATTTTCCTCTTTCAAAACACATGGCTCAGAGTGACATTCGCAACTGACAACTTTTGACAATTCACTTTTATTTTAATTTTTCCGGCGATACCGACGACATAATGTGCGATACCCTCTTAAAAAAGTCCGTCGCCTACCGTCCTTTCCGTCCGTATCGTCCGTCCGATGCCGATGAATGTACGCTTACCTTTACAGAATTGGTATAATCCTACTGTTTTATAACAGTAAAATTCTACATAATATCATGCAGCAAAAACGACGAAAAGGATTAGTTTTGAATTTTGATAAGTAGCTAACTTTTCTTGTTATAAGTAAAGTATACCAACCTACTGTACGAGGTGGGCCAAATTCGATACTTTTAATAGGAAACTCAGGTTTTAGGTTTTACAAAAAGCCGACCTCCATTTGCGAGGCTTAATTTTAAGTCAAAGGGCCCTCAGGTTCATATTTGCTACGGCCCACGTCCAAGATCGTTTAATAGGTAAGGCTCGTAAGCCTTGCAACATGGCGGACCATACGACACATATGTATTTTGCCTATTATTTAGTGAAGTTTTTAACCGTGTAGTTGGTGCTTTTTGTCAATATTAAAGAAATACTTTTAAATACTGTTATTCCAGTTGTTACCGTAACTTCTGTATTTCCTATTAATAAATTATTGATTATTCTAGCTGATTTTTAAATATTGTATATCGCACTCATTCGCCCTCATAGCATTATCCGTCTAGACATCCTTGTTTGCTATGTTGGCGCCAATAAGGAACCAGCAGTGCGGTACATATGTGACGTAATGAGGCAACCTTTACCTATTAAATGATCTTGCCCGCGTCGGCTTTATCCAGCACTGTGTACGTAAAATACGCCACTGTATTTTACGTAAAAATCCGCTTAAAACGTTTCATTTTATTTTTTTAAATTTTCTTTATTAGGCGAGTTACAAGTGCCAGGCCAAACCGGCAAAATTGGTAAAAACTCTGTGTAACCTTCTGGGTGACAAATGTCAATCATATGACTCTAGTAACTTTTTTTTGCAAAAATAGTAATTTCTAGTAATTTCTGGTTAGCCACTTAAAAAAATTATTTTGGATAAACTATAACATATCTTTTAAGATCTTTAATGCAATTAAATTATCTTCTAAACATTTTTGTCTGTTATTATGGATGTAATATTCGTTTATCATTTTCCTCAACTTCTTTAATTTTGTATAATTTTGGAAAATACTTACTGACCTAAAAGTATTTTTAAAGTAACAAAAAAAGGTTGTCTTTCTGTCTTTAATGATTAGTGTCCTAACCTAACTTTGGAAAACTGTCATGTGACTGGTCATAACATTGTGACCTTGTTATCAATTGATTAGTTTAGTATAATTTATGGTATAACGTAATTGTCTTCTTTAAATTATTGAAAATTTTACTATTATTGCCTTTACCCATGCTATATCTTTTAAAACTAAATTTGTTGTCTTTCGAAGACAACGCATAAACATTATAGTCATAAATAATTATTTTTACGTGAGTCTCACGAGCACAGAAAGTTAAAATATTTATTAAAATTCTACAAAAAAAAGTAATTTTCAACAATCCCAGTTTACTTGTTTCGAGAATCGAGGCCAACTAGAAGAAATATACAAATTTAAAAATTATTATACCCAAAACTAAGCTTTTTTCTTATTTAAGGTATAATAGAGAGATATGGATGGTGCTGTAACATCATGCGGTATTAACGTAAGCGCTATTATGACAGTTAAGTTATGCGCGATTCTATTTTTACCGTCGCCGGTGGTAATAACATTACCGCATGGAGTAATTTGCGGGCTGATAACGCCGTGTGCTATTTAAAATAGCGAATAGAATTGTCATGCGCACAATATTTTTCTTTGTTTATTATTTAAGGTTATTTATTTATTTCGGCGATTTCTAAAAATATTTTTGTAATAGAGCCACAGAGTAAAGTTAAACTACTAGTCTTTGATAAGGCCTTGCTTTTTTATTTTGATATAAATATCGCAGGTGGAAAAGAAACAAAAAAGCCGACAATGACCCGGCTGTACTGAGAAAATGTCTTAGTCAAAATTCATCTGGAAAAGTAGGAAAATGTACAGTAAAATGTGTTTGAAATAACGGGTAAAACTTTAGTATTCGCACATTAAAGGATCATTAGTTTTTGATTTTGTAAATTCGCAGACAGGTGTAATTAACCGTTCGTAATACGGCGTCTTCTATATCTCTAAAAACAAACACTAAATACCGTATGCGGTATTTAAATAGCGCATTACGTAAATAACGAACGTAGGCGGTAACCAAATTACCCATATCTCTCTATTATGCTATACATCGTTAAAAAGCGTATAAAAAGCATTTTTAAAAAGTCATAGCCTACTATGGTTTTTGCTTAAAGAAATGCAAGTTTATTTCGTAGCTTAAGAACGGATTACTACATGAAATATCGGATTACACCTTTTATTGAGAAGTTAATTATTTACAAGCTTCTTATTTACATTTTTTTATTCCAAATATTAACTAAGCCACAGAAATACAAAATTTTGGAAAAAACGGTGTTTTTAAATATCCAGTAAGCCATGATTTTCTTGGACGAAATAAAAATTTATTTTAACTAAGCTCTAAAAACTACAATTATTCTTTCCCCATTTACCTGCTTCTGAAGCTGTATCGGTTTTTAAGATATTTGAACTAAACTTGGACAAAAACTTACCAATGTTATTGTTTTCCTAGCCTCAATTGGGTACTTTAAAGACTAATTTTACTGTGGTGATTGTATAAAATTTATTAACAAGTAATTATTATCTTACTTCAAAATATGCGGCTAAATTTTCCGCAAAGCTTCCATTTTTACCAACGTATGTTTCATGTATTTCTTCGCCAATAGCTTTTGCAGAGGCATTTTCGTTTAAGTGCATACTTGGCATTAACATTTCTGGATTTATATCAACTGCTTTAGCTCCACTGACTGCCGTTTCTATATCTAAAAATACGGGTCGGCTTATTTTTTTAACTGTTTTATAATGAATGATATTGGCAGCAAATACCATTTTTTACAAGCTTATATTTTTACTTGGTATGTATGTATGTGTCGCAGGCGAATGATTATTTTAGGCAAATGGCTTTTGGCAAGGCAAATGCTTTCTGCCTGGGCAAACGGTATATTTTTATTTTCAAATGCTATTTGCTTAATTACACTTTATCAACCTATGATATGATTTGCTAACCCCCAGGAATTTGTTTGTTAAAAACTTTTATTGTTAAAAAAAAATTTATATAATTTATATAGCCGGATCTTGTACTAACAGTATAATGAGAAAATTTAAAATAGAAAAACTTTTTTAAAACAAGCTTTTATTAAAATGTACTAAAAAGAATTAGTTAGGGATCCATATTTTGCCAAGTCATTACTAACAAGCTATAATGTTTCATGAGTAGCTTCATTTTGACGAGACTCCCAACTTTTTTCCTTACAACAATTTTCGTTGGTGGTAGGTTACAGGGGTGGAAACATTAAAACATCTTGATTTGACGAATATAAAAATGTATTACTAACAGCGTAATTCGCTGTTAATTCTGAAGATAATAATCTAAATAAACCGAAAAACATTTGCCCTACAAAATTAAAGGTTTCATTTAAAGAGTCCTCTACCACCAACATGTATGATAAGCGATGTCATAAAAAGCTACTACTAACCAGCTGATTTTTTTCTGTTAATTAATTAGTATTTATATAATTTTACACACAATGTCCTACAAATTGCTTGGTACGTACACTACAGGATTCTAGTCCAGAAAACTGACTGGCCAGCATTGAAGCAAGAAACCACTACCACCATACAATCTCAGAAGCAAAAGACTTCTTTGATAACCGTATAAAAAACAAAGTACTTTCTTGCTCAAATGGCAGCAAATCCTTCTGGTCCTTCAGTAGAAATTTCTGTACCAGTTCTTTTCCACCATTAACTTTAGAAGATAAAATTATTTCTACATCTAAAGGAAAGGCCGAACTATTTGCTAAACAATTTGCTGCCAATTCAACCCTTTATCCACCTGTCAATCATCCAATTCCAACTGTTCCCCCAGTTCCTCACAAAATGTCCAATATTATTTTTAAGGTAAAACACATTAAGCGTATCCTTTCTTCTCTTAACACCAAGAAATCGTCTGGGCTAGATGGAATACCAGCAATCGTTTTTAAAAAATGTGCTCCTGAACTTGCACCCATTTTAACCAGGCTCTTTCGAATTTCTTATGACAAGGGTATATTTCCAGACAGCTGGAGAGCTGCACGTGTCCAGCCTATTCCCAAGAAAGGATCTAAATCTCTTCCATCCAACTATAGACCCATTTCACCTCTCCAATGCTTTGTTAAGTAATGGAGAAATCCATTAACTCGCAAATTCTTAGGTATTTAGAAAAACATAAAATTTTACATGACAGGCAATACGGATTTCGTCACAAGAGATCTACAGCAGATCTTCTTTCCTTCGTTTCACACAACTGGAACAAGTCTCTTGAGTTTCTAGGTGAGTCCCAGATCGTTGCTCGTGATATATCTAAAGCTTTCGACCAAGTCTGGCATGACGTCCTTCTTAATAAACTTCCCTCCTACGGTCTTCCAACTAGACTCTGCTCTTGGCTCTCCAGTTATCTTTCTAATCGACGTATATCAGTCATTGTTGATGGCCACTCTTCAAGCTTTCACGACATTAATGCTGGAGTGCCACAGTGTTCAGTACTAGCACCCACTTTGATTCACCTTCACATCAACGACCTTCTTTCTTCCACAACCAATCCCATTCATAGTTATGCTGACGATAGTACCCTTCACTCCACTTTTCAGGTTCCCAAACTAATCTCTCAACCCGACTTGGAAAGCAAACGCAGGGCGATGCAGATATCTCTTTCACAGTATCTCAATTTGATATTGGATTGGGGCGCCAAAAATCTCGTTCAATTTAATGCATCCAAAACACAATCATGTTCCTTGTCGCGAAAAAATCATCAAACACTCATCCTTTGCTTATGAGTGGCCAGGTTTTGCAGAGCGGGGACACATTTAACTTTGTGGGCGTCACATTTAAGAATAACCTTAACTGGCATAAACACATTGTATTTATAACCACCGCGGCTTTAAAAAAGCTTAGATTTCTTTTCCGAGCCAAAAAGTATTTTTCTTCTTCCAATGTATACACTTTGTATGTGTCCCAAATTCGACCCTCTGGAATATTGTTCCCATGTCTGGGGAATGGCATCCCCTACAACCCTCAGCATTCTTGATGCCATTCAAAGAAGGGCTGTTCGTCTTATTAATGATCCTTTACTTACTCAAAGACTTCCTTTTCTTGCCCATCGTCGAGCTGTAGGAGATCTATCGCTCTTCTATAGATACTTTTACGGCTTCTGCTCCGACGAATTATCCAGTATAGTCCCTCCTCTTGCAGCTCCCAACAGAGAAACTCGTGGTGCCGCTCGTATGCATCCCTATACAGTTCAATTGGACAAGCCCTGAACTTTTCGTTCGTTCTTTTATCCCTAGAGTTTCTAGACTGTGGAACCTACTGCCAGCGGAGGTCTTTCCTTCCCCCAAATCTTCAAGTTTTTAAGTCCCGTGTTAACAAACTTCCTCTTACCCTGCTTAAGACACCCACGGTACGTTAGTATTTAGGCTTTCAGCCTTCGTGGATTGTCCAAAGATAAAAAAAAAAAAAAAAAAACGTAATTCTGGTCCTACGCTCAAAAGTTGTCAATATCACAGAAAAAACATATTAGTAGCTGTAGGACAAAGATATCACGTGTTAGGTTATAGTGTTTTTTGTCTAAATAAAGTAATGTACTACAAAAAAAAACATTTATGTATTGCTAGTCCGACAATATTTGTAATGTTTGTTTTTCTATTTGATACACGGCATAAAGTAAAAACATATGTCTTAAAATTTAAATAACTCTATTTTTTAATATACATATAACAATCTGTTTTTAATCACCAAAAATTTTTATTTTATAACTACAATTTTTTATTCATGTTTTTCACTTAACTTACCTGGTCAAGATTTGTCAAATATTTTTAATTATATTTTGTTATTTTTTTTGTTATGTATTCTAAAAATTTAGGTAAAAAAGGTGTAAAAGTTACTTTTTAATTACATATAATTATGAAATTGGAGGAGTGGGATAACGTGCCACGCAATTTGTAGGACAACGTAAGTGTGAAATTAAATAAATATTACCTAACCAATATAAAAAAATCAGATGGATGGTACTACATTTTTTATATTCGTCAAATCAACATGTTTCATTCTTGGTACCCCAGTAAGCTACCACCAACGAAAATTGTTGAAAGGAAAATAGTTGAGCGTCTCATTAAAACAATGCTAATCACGAATATTTAGCTTGTTAGTAATTATTTTTTATCAAGTATAAGTACTACATCTTTTGAGCGTAGGACCAGGATTACGTACCACGCAATTTGTAGGACAATGTGGGTGTTAAATCATATAAATATTAATTAATCAACAGAAATAAAATCAGCTGGTTAGTAGTAACTTTTTATGACATCGTTAATCATACATGTTGCTGCTGGAGGGCTCTTTGGATGAAACCTTTAATTTTTTAGGACAAATATTCTTTCTTTAGCTTAAAACTGGATCCTTGGTAAATGTGCCTTCTTTAGGTTTTTCCTCACCCAGCCTTGCAAACCGCAGACGACAAATAATGGATTTTGCGCTGCGCAGTAGCACCATATGTGTTTTGCGGTTTCTTCTTCTTCCTGGTAGAACCTGCCTAGGTTTCCTTTTCTTTTAACTCTTATACAGGGTGTCTCTGAAAGGTGCGAAAAAAATCTACCACAGATTCCTGAGGCTAAAATATGACGATCTACCCAACTTACCTTACTCAGAAAGTGTGTGGTTTTTTAAAATTTTAAACAATTTTAAAAATTTATTCTGGTGTTGGATTTTTATAAATAATTATATTATTAATTGGTCTATTGGCATAATATTTCGTTAAAAGGGGTTTTGAAAGGTGAGAAATAAGAATTTGCTATCAATGTTATTGTTTAATGTAGAAGGCGTCAATACACACGGTATCTTGCACAAATTAAAATCGTAATAACTTTTTGAGCTACTTTGTATGTTACTTTTTTTTGAAAAAATATTTCTCTTTAACATATTTTACATAAAAAAGGTATACTTGGTAAATCTTAATTTAGGCATTCGTTTCTAAGATATCTGGATTTTAAAAATCACTTTCTCTATGGCAATGTCTAAGCTATACAGGGGTTTTAGAAATAGATGCTAATCTTTTATAGTACAAATCCTTACGTAATTTTAATGAAAAAGTTCATATAAACCTATGTCCTAAATGGCTTAACTTTTGAGATGCAGAGTGGTAATAAAGCTTTTTTTTAATTTTACTACCCTGTATCTCAAAAAATAAATGAGACATAGGTTTATTTGAACTTTTCTTCTTAAAATCACCTAGGGTTTTACACTGTACAAGATTAGCATCTAATTCCAAAACAATTTGTAGGTATAGCTCAAAAACAGTTGCCTAAATCGACTTTAACAAAGTAGTTCTTTTTCATGTAAAATATCTTGAAAAATAAGAATTTTATTTAAAACTTACATACAGAGTGGTTTCAAAAAGTTATTTCGTTTTAAATTTGTTCGAGATATCCGCAGGTGGCGCTCCCTAAAGTCAACACCAAATTGATAACAGATTCTTATTTCTTACCTTTCAAAACCCCTGTTAGCCAAATATTATGACAATAAACCAATTATTATAAAATTTATTATTAAAAAACTAAAACCCGAATAAATTTTTACCAACCTGTATCTCCGAAATCATCTACTTTTGGACTAAGGTAAGTTGGGGATAGATCGTCATATTTTAGCCTTAGGAATCTATGATATCCACTGATCTCGATAGATTGCCAATGTTATAACCTGCGAGAAACAAAAGTTACATTTCATGGGCGAAAAAACTGGTTTGTGCGCAAGCCAGTTGAGGGTAAACGCACCCGGCCCCAAACAAACCATCCGCATTATAGGAAAGAATTTGTTGACGGCATCCTCGTTTTCTGTTCGGAGTACGGTAGCTAATGAGCGTTACGGTCAGACCGCGGACGAAGGGTACGGGGTGCCGGTGTTTGTATTTTGCCACGGCTTTTAAGTGCGCACGTTCGTCCACCCACTGCGCAAGGTCGTAAAAATCCGAAAAATGCTTCTTGCCACTGTGGATCTAAATGTAGGTTATCTATGATGCTATCTTTTTTCCACACCTGTTAGAGACACCCTGTGTATAGTATTTATGCAACAATTTTTTATCATAAAGTTTTTTTTTTTAATAATTTATCCGTTTTAAGAATAAAGAGGGTAGAAAACATTTTAAAAAATGCTATAAGAATTTAAGTGCAGTAACTTATAAAAATAATTAGCTTACCATGTATAAAACCTATAGACTCTTCTGAATTGTGTCCTATGATAATAGGAATTCTAGCAATGTCACCAGCTTCTATAGCTTCATATAGTGGCTCAGACAAAAATGAGAAATTAGATTGGACTTCAATAACTGGACCTATCTAAGTAAATAAAAAAAGTGGCTTAAGAATTATTATACAGTTTGTTCAACTATATTTTGATCCATTTTAATCGCAAATAATTTTAGAACAAATAACGTTATTAAAATGCGGTTTTTGCGGAAAGTCTTAGAAACGCTAAAAGTGTGAAAAAAGCTTCGAACTATTAAAAAAAGTTACTTTTTTTAACACTTTATGTAGTGTACTGAAATGGAGTACTTCACCTTCATGTTAACGATTAAAAAAACAGCATTTTTTTAATAGTCGTGGAAAAAATTAATTTTTAATTCTAAACATATTTTTTGTAACAATATGCGATTCAAAAATACAGGTACTTTTCTCTTAGGCAAAAATTACATTTTTGACAAAACCTCGTAGATGACTGACACAATTTGATATCTGATGATAGTATTTTAGGTTTGGGACCATGCAGAACTTTTTATGAAGAATAACTTTTTTCCTAAAATCAGTAATACAAAATTGTTCCATATTTATTATCACCTGGCAGGCATTAGCCGTGCACATCTTCCCCCTGTATATTTTCGAAAGTTTAAAAAAACAATCAAAAACTTTTAGCTGTAAGCTTGAAATTTTTCTAGGATTTAGTTCAATTATAGTAAGGTTTCAAAAAAAACGACAGAAGTTTTCGATTAGCACAAGTACCTGCCAGGCGAACCGAAAGGTGTGGCTGATTTGGATGGCCATAGTTGTAAAACTATAAGAGATAGACATAATAAATATGGTATTTTCTTAAAGCTTTTTAAAGATCTAATTACCGTGAAACTTATAATAATATACAGAGTGCAAAAAAATTAGTGAGGCACCCTGTATATTATATTACAAAGATCCTAAAAGAGCTTTAAAAAATACCACATTTGATATGTCTGTATCTTATAGTTTTGGAAATATGGCCATCTTAATCAACTACACTTTTCAGTTCGCCTGCAGGTACTTGTGCCTATTGAAAACGTCTGTCAATTTTTGTTTAAACCTTGCTATGAATGAACTAAATCTTAGAAAGATTTCAGGCTTTCAGCTCCAAGTTTTTTTGTTTTTTGGTTACTTCCAAAAATAAACAGGGTGATGATGTGCACGGCTGATGCCTGCCAGGTAATGGTTTTCGTACTTAGGATGCTATGACTCGTTACTATAAAAATTTGTAGACTTACAGGTCAAACGTTACTCAAAGGGTTCCCTATCTCTGGGATTATTGACTTATGTTACATTTCTTTAAGGGGAAAGATTATAATTTAAGATTAAAGCAAAATGGTCATGGTGTTTTATTTAAATTAACAAAGTTGCCCCATATTGGAAAATCGGCTTTGTTTTTGTTTTTAACTAAATGTCACAACCATATTATGTCGAGGATATTGTAAAAAACTTTTAAAAAATATAAGGGTTTTTGCAAAAACCGCATCAGCGTATTGGTTCTAAATTTATTCGCGATAAAAATGGTTCAATATATAGTCAGACACCCTACATTTGCTGTAAGGTAGCATACAGAGTGTCCCTCCGGGAACTGCTGCGCTTGATTTTTTAAAAAGTAGGCCTAAGAATATTTTGAAAATTACGAACTTGCCTACCTTTATTTGTATTGCTTAATAGGATAAGGTAATAAAAGATAAGAAATTCTGTAATAAATTGACTTAGTAATTTAAATTTATTAAATAGTTAAACTTATAATAATAATTTTTTTATGTTTAATAATTTTACCAAGTTGAGGTTTTCGTGGTATCTACTGGAATGCGGTAGGCATTTATTTCTGTAACCCAAGAGACCTCGTATTTACAAAAAAACAATAAAAAATAGGATACTTATCTGCTAACATACCAAGACTAAATACGTATACCTACATTTAAAATAATTTGTAGGTATAACTCCTTGTACGTAAATGGGTGCGTTTACCACACTCTCCCACCCCATACACTTAACGCCCTAACTTATATAATATTATTATTATTATAATACATTGTATTCTAGCATCGATGTTAGCTCTTATACATATATTCTAATTTAATATCTTAACTATGTACAAAGTACATAACTAACAATAAACAAACTAAAGTCAATTTTTTTGCTAACCGTATTCGTCTCAGTAGTTCAAACCGTAGTCGAAAATAACAATATAAATATCAAGAAAATGTAGGTTTTTAAGCGTTGCGTCACAGCCCAATAAATTTTTAGGTTATGACTATGATTTTTATTTTTTAGGGTTAATATGTACTTTAGTTTACACCCAATATAAACATTTTTCACTTGCCGTGTAAAAGTTTACAATAAATGACCGAAACAACGTTTTTAATGAGTACGATGCATACGCCCGCCCGACAGAGATAGGTGTATTGTTTTTAAAAAATGTATTTATTTTTTTAACCTTAAAATAAAACGAGTATTGCGTTTAAACTACAGAGTATAGTCAAATAAAAAAATATAACACATGCCTTAATAGGTGACAGCCGATAAATAGATTCTTTTATAAAATAAATTTTCTTGTCCTGACATGGTATGATTTACATTTTATTGTTTTATTTGAAATTGGTTACTTTAATGAAAAAAATGCAGGAGTTAAAAAAGTTTTTTCAATAAATCCGGTTATCCAAATGTATATTTCTAAGGGTCTTTAAATAAGTCTCTCTTCAAATTTGGTTAGCAAGAACGATAGTGGTAGTCTATTTTCACCATTTCCTTTCAAATACACTATTATTTGAAAAGTGTATTTAAATAAATTCCAATATTTCTTCCTAATGGTTGACTTCTGACACCACGTTTATGCATCAAACAAACTACCAGACAAACTACTTACCCTTTATTTTAAACAAGAAGACAAATCCTAAAATTGTTTGGATTTGTTTATAAATACCCTGCTTAAGACGTCCAATTTTCTTTGTTAATTTTTACGGGTTCCAATCAACGGATTAAGATTTTACTTATATTTTATATCCGTCTGCGCCAGTGTAATAAATTAACTTAGTAATTTAAATTTATTAAACAGTTCCGCTTATAATAATTATTTGTTTATTTAATATTTATCAATATAACCAAGTAAAGAAATAACACTTCAATTTTCGTGTTATCTACCGAAATGCGGTAGGCATTTATTTCTATAACCAAAGGTGGGTTTCACGCTCATGTAATTTGCGCAAATTGACTTTGATTAGGCATACCAATTTGTGCAAATAAATTGGTGCATGTAAATGTAAAAAGTTTGGCTTGTGTAAAATCTGAATGGTCAGATAATTTGCATGTGGTTGGTGCAAATGCATAAACTTGTAAACGATATACAAATTTAATGCATGCGTAGTGAGTAAATAATATTTGTAATGGCGTGTACGTGGCTTTAATTTATTGTTTTTTTTTTGGTAAGTCTTTAATATTATTTGCTTTTTTGTGGTAATAAAGTGTCACTAAAAGAAAAGGAGTTTCTTTTGAAATTTATTGACCTCTATTTTATTATGAAGTTGTGTAAGTGGCTCTTTTTTTCCAGTAGCGTAGCTAGGCGGTGTAGGCGGTCGCCTACGGCCTCCTCGCGGTTAGATGAAGGCATGAAATATGACATGCGGAAATAACATAGAAATAAATGAATGGGAACTTATTTGTAGGGCCGTATAATTGTGAAAGAGGCCTCGCATAACTGTATTTTATATGGAATAGTATGGGAGAAACAGATAGGATTGTTTTAAATTTGTAAAGACCTTTTTTTCTCATTAAAATTTGTTTAGAGGACATGGAGAAAAAATCGCCTACGCCTAAAGGGCCTTGCAGAAAAGGTAGGAACACCTTTTTTTGCTCCTTAAATTTGTTTACCCACGATCACTGTCGACAAAATGGACCTCGTGATATGGCTTCGTCTACGCCTCATTTTGGGTACGTAACGCCACTACTTTTTTCAGTTTAACTCTTCTGCGATCTTCTTGGTTTGTTGCCTTTCACTGCTTTTAATTTTTTAATTAAAAAAAAACTCCAGCAAATGCTAACAATACATCAATCAAAGCAGATTTGTGCAAATAGACCTAACAGTAAAAACGGATGTAAGAGAGTTCAGTCTAATTTGCACAAATGGGATGCACAAATCAGCTTGCGCAAATTGCATGAGCGTAAAAACCCACCTCAAGAGGCCTCGTACAATAAAAATAGGATACTTATCTGCCAACATACCAAGACTTAATACGTATACATACCTGTAAAATAATTTACAGGTATGTTTACTCTATACACGTAAATGGGTACGTTTATCACAGTTTCTATTTAAAAAAAATTGACTTTTAAGGTTTCTGTCGATGTTATTTTTACGGATCAATTTTGACTACTTTGTATTTAGTAATTGTCAAAATATTAATACAGTCTACTAAAGTAGTTTTTTTTACGAGGCCGAGCCCCAATTTATTTTAAAGGCTTTTGTTTATAAAAAAGGTTATATAATTGCTTGCAATCGTCATTTTTAACATAAAGCTTATAATAAGTCAAAAACGGTTGACCTTATGTATAGAATACTATTTATAAAATATGTTGAGAATTTTTAAAATATATAGGGTGTTTTATTTAAAATAAGGAAGTTGATATTAACTTCTGGTCTACATGAAAATGTTAGAACTGCCAAATATTTTAGTCGTATGTCCCCCACTGACTTTCTAATGTTGAAATTGTCAAAATGATTCAAGGCCTCCTTTTAGAGAAATCGATCGCAGCATTTTTCAGTTGAACACCATTTATGTTATAAGGAAACTTAATTTTGTTTTAATAAGTTTAGATAGAGCAGGGCCGAATAAGGGGGCGACAATAAATTTATGAAACTGAATTATTGTTTGTGGTGCCTATTTACTAAACGGCGCTCTAGACTTTGGCCTAATTAACCTAGTGAGTAATAGGGCACTAAAGCCGATTCCCACCTAGGGGTTATAACCCGGAGTTTTCACCCCGGGTAAAAAGTCTTTGCCTTTTGACGATTCACATCTGCGAGTCATGGGTAAGGGTTTAAAACTCGTGCGTTTTTACTCGCCAAATTAGAACTGGTTCTAATTTTCCCCTATGGGTGACGACTTTTTGACAAAATTTCCTACATGAATTAACGGTTGGTACTACCAAAAGATTTTACCCGTGTCCTTGAAAAAACCCCGACAATCAGCTGATGGGTGACGATTTATGCGTTACAAGTGAATACCTCTAAGTGGGAATCGGTTTTTAGAAAGAGTATACAAAATTTACCATTTTGTTGCTTGTTAAATTTACAAGGAGGCTGGTATCGGCTGCCTGCAATACATCTCGGACTTGTGCTGTAGTATTTGCTTTTGTTATGGATGAATCAACTTGGCTAGCTAAATTGTAGGTAAATTCTCTTGCATCTGCCTGAATTGCACCAAATAGAGCAGAGCCACTTTCCATTATAGCGCCTTTATACAAGTCTATAAATAAAATGAAAACAATTTTTATGGTGTGGTATCTTTTACAATAACTGTTGGCCTAGGACAATTTTGCTAATTAAATATATTTATGTTCCGGGTATATTAAAAGTTTTAAGGTTATTGAAATTAATATTTAGTCTTGATAATAACTTTTTGGCAAATCATATGCAATACTCTTATTTACATATAATAAATGGTAAAAACTATCTTTTATCCTGTAATAAGTGGGTGGAAATCGCTTCTAATATACTATAACAGAAAGTTCAAAATCACTACAAAAATTAGAATCCATGACATTCAAAAACTGTTTCTTTTTTTTAAGAAAAACCAGATCTTAAATAAGGCCAAAATCCTTGGCAAAAATGAACTACATATACAATGTGTTCCAGGATAGGTATTACAGAAGGACCCATGAACCAACAAATTTTGAATGTAAAATAGGCATTTAGGGAAAACGGGTCGCATAGTTCAAAACTTTTTAGTAAAAAAACTTTACGTTTTTAAAATCCTACCAATAGGTAGAAATGCCCGACAGGTTGGATAACGCCGCCCACATAAGGTGGACAAGGCCGACCATCAGTTGTCGCACCATATGTTTATTTTTTTATTTAGTATACGAATAAAAAAATATTTTTTTTTTAATAAAAACTTCTGCATGTTATGAAACCCAAAATGAAAATAGGCATTTTAGGAAAATGTAAAAAAAATGCGGTAACTGTAATAATTTAAGTTTATACATTAGTGCATACATATTTTGTACTGGATACTGCTTTGTTTATGGCGTTGCTGCAAGGCATTTGCCAGCTCAATGTGGTGGGAAAATCTGGATTGTCGAGCTTTCCGCTCCCAGAAATTCCGGTTTAAAATATTCAAATATTTAAATCAATAACAGCGATAAACTTCTGAACATGCATAAATTGTGACTGTCAAGCCAGCGGTTGCTACTGGTAACCGTCACTTTCACTACTGACGTTTTTCCGCAAGGCGTGCGCACCTCCTCGACTATACATACGAAGACACCATGTGTTCAACACCAAAACGTAAAAACCTCAGGCTTTAGGAATCTTCACTCACAGCGCTTAGCCCCAGAAGAAAGAAGCCCCAATTTAGCGTGAATCTTTTCTCGATCCCCAAGGGTACAGCTACGCTCGTACGACGCCTTCAATCGCCTACCCGGGAAGTCTATGTAGACTTCTACGTAAACGTACACCGCACTACTCGAAGACCGCGGAAAGAGGGTACATATTTTGTAGTTTTAGAGAAAACGGAGTTTAAAAAGATCCAAACGACCTCACAATAAACACTTTCATGAATATTGAGTCGTTGTCTGGACCTTTTTAAACGCCCTTTTCTCTAACACTAAAAAATAGATTATGGGTATTGTATAGGTTTTAGATTAGAAAAAGCTTAAAGAATAATAATAATGGGATATGAATTTTTTTGCAGTGACATACGAGGTATGTCCAAAAATTTGCTTAGGAGTAAAGTACCCTTATTTTTTATAATATCATTAATTTAAGATGTTTAGGATTAAAAATAATATTTAAAGTTGCAAACTTGTTAATGTTTTTTTTATGTAAACCAATTTGCAAATTTTAGGGCTGTTTTTTAATCCTAAACATCTTTTCTTTATAAATTTTTTAAATATTATAAAAAATAAAAGTTCTTTCCTCTTAAGCAAAATTCATATTTTTTGAAATACCACTGCAAAAAATAATATCTGATAATTGCATTTTTTTGGTAAAATTAATAATCAAAAAGTTTTCCATGTGTTGCGAACTTAAGTAGACACGCTGTAAATAAATTACATTGTTGGTATTTCTAACAAAATTTTAAATATCTGCACAGCTAAATGGTAAATACATACATATATGGTTTTGTGCCACCTTGATCAGAGCAATTTTATCTGGGCTGTCATACCCAATAACGCAATTTTTTCTTTAAAATTGTATTTTTTTAAACCTTACAAAACATAATATTCAAATATTGCATAATAAAATACAAACATTCACCTACATTTTAATATACCGGGTGACAGCGAAATTACTATCCAGAAATTTATTTTCTTCTGTGAAACCATAAAATTTTCAAATTTAACCTGTGTATAACTTCCGGCTTAACCCGAAGTGATATAGGCGTTGATATTTTAAATGAAACACCCTGTATATTTTTTAAGATTTAAATTCTACAGGTCATTCCTAATATAAAACCTAAAATAATTCCATAACCTAACTTTTTTGGTTTTGGGGAAAATGGCGTTTAAAAATGTCCAAACGACAGCACTATATAAAGTTTTATGGAAAAACAAATAAACATCACAAAAATTTAAAAAGTTTAAAATAGTTTTTTAAAAGATTTTACTACTTCCTATTTAACCGGAAGTGCAGTAAATTTTTTCTAAGTATGATAACCCTGGTAATTTTAATGAAACACTCTATATATTTTTTAAGATTTAAATTCTTTAGGCTATACCTGGTATAAAACCTATAATAAACCCATAACCTATGTATCTGTTGTAGTTTTAGAGAAAACGGAGTTTAAAAAGATCCAAACGACCTCACAATAAACACTTTCATGAATATTGAGTCGTCGTCTGCACCTTTTAAACGCCGTTTTCTGTAAAACTAAAAATATTATTTATTTATTTTATAAGTATAATATAGATTTTATATCAGAAATAGCTTAAAAATAAGATAAGATTTCTTCATAATATTATTACATAAGTACCTTTATCATTTTGTACCACATGAGTGTAATAAAAAATTAGAATTGTTTTTGAATGAAAATAATTTTTTTACATTTTTCACTGAAAAAAATTATGTATTTGAAACATATCTGACTCAAACCAATAACAAGCCCACCTACCTAAATGGCATGGTCATAAGGTTGCTATGATTATATTTGTAAACATTTAAGTTATTTAAATGTCTGTTTCTTTAAATGTTTAAATAGGTTTCGGCTATTTTTAACTTAACACGATGGAAAACTGCGAAGAACTTCCGGACTGTGCTACAGCTGAAGCGACTCTGAAACTCCTTCCTGTAATTTCCAGAGAAAGATACGAAAAACAGTATAACTTTTTTATTTTCTGGACTCGTAAAAAGGAAACCACAAATTTTAAAAAAGGAGGTTTTGTTGGCCTACTTTTTGGAACTGAGTAAAATTATAAGGTCAAATACTCTTTGGTCCCGATTCTTTATAATAAAGGCTGTAGTGAAAATAAGAGAAAAATCTGGACATTGGGCAATGATATTCATAATCAGGCTTGATAACCAGAACTAACCTAAATCACTATTTTTTCCCTTCTTTTTGCAAACAATTCTTGATTTTAAGCTAAATTGATACTCAATATTTGATTTCTACCTCTTAAGACCCCATTTTTCTTTTATTTTAACCGTTTTTCCATAAAATTACAAGCTTCACTTTCACCTTGGCGCCCCTAAGGCTATTGCAATTGAAAGTAAGGCTTTACAATTTTATGGAAAAATGGGTAAAATAAATAGAAAAATGGGGTTTTAAGAGGTGAAAATTAAATATTGAGTACCAATTTAGCTCTAAATCAAGAATTGTTTGCTTTCAGATTAGTAATCAGCGCCCCAAAAACCTCCGTATACTAAATAACATTAAAATCATGGATGCGTCCGGTTTATAAGCAACTATGTTTTAGGTGAATGTTTTTAACATGTAAAAACAAACTACTTTTATTTCAAATTAAGCGGAAATAACTTTATTTATTAAATTATATGAAAAAACACCTACATTTCACTTGTATATTAAACAGTTATACGGATAAAAAAATAAAAGTGTATTTTTCCTTAAGAGTAAAGAAATAAGAAGCACTCCACCAGCACTAGTACAATTATTATCAGTTACAGTACTAAAGCAAGAGGAAAAAACAGCATATTACAAAATACTGAAGAAAAGCAGCACATCACGGGATAATAATCGTATAAAATTCCACAATAAAATTAATTAAAATGCATTTTTGCAAGTTGTAAAATTGCCACACCAACTAACACCAAAAATGATAAAATGTCATTTGTCATTCACTCATCACAGAAAATTTGAGGGTGCGTTCCTAGCCAGAGGGATTCCCTGGGTATGTGCCTAACTAACAATGCTTCTCGATTTTTTTCAAAGAACAAACTTATTAAAGTTATGCGATAAAAAGGTTATACTTATCTGTAGTACAATCAAATTTTTAATGAGTAAAAATAATTATTTAAGGCTTTTTATTTATTCATTTCATTTCATTATTAATTTAAGTTTAGAATATGATCATTATAAACGTTTCATGTAGGTTCTAAAGAAATGTTTTAAATATGTTTATATAAAACGTTTTGTAAACGTTTTTTTAGTCTTAAACGTTCGGACCTAAAGTAAACCTAAAACGTACATTTCCTAAACATTGTGTGTTATTAGAAAAAGGTAGATAAAAGTTTTTTTTTATTTTGAAAAAAAAGCAATAAGGCTTACTGTCTTTAAACAAGCTGAACTACGAGAAAAACTCTCATATAAATAAAAAAACCAAAACACTAAGTTACGTACTTCTTGACATAGGGCTAACAATGTGATAACCAACCGACATGGCTCCGGCACTTTCGCCAAATATGGTAATGTCCAAGGGATTTCCTCCAAAAACGCAATATTTTCTCTAGTCCAAATTAGCGCCAGCCATTGATCTTTTAATCCAGCATTTCCAGGAATAACATCATCTTCCGTTGATAAAAATCCAAAAGGACCTAAAAATAACAAATAATTTGATTTTCCAACATTATTTCCGTGTGACTCTATAAGAATGGCAAGAATAAACATATTACAGTAATTTCAATTTTTAAAAATTCTTTTAAAAGTCTTAATAGTCTGATCACTTTTCAATATTGTACTTAATCCAAAAGAGACCCACAGATAATAAATATTATTGCGCTAAATATTGTACAATAATATAGCTAGTCGTCCCCAAACAGTGCAAAATATTTGCGCAATGACTATATTTAATATATTGCACAGTAACTAGTTTTGTTTTGTAACTACTGAATAAAAACATGAATGAGAAAAAAGTAGCTGTAGTAGTGTTGGAAACAGAAGAAAAAACCTTTATTTTTTTCTTGTATTGCTTTTGAACCAATATTTGTTTAATTGTTTTTGTAAAACAAATACTCTTTCGTATTTGAAAACTGAAATCATTGTGCAATATTATCCACACACGACACAATAAATCACTATTGCACAATAAAAATCAAACTGTGTTTGATTGACACAATATATTGTACAACGTCTTAATATAAACCACAAACGGTCAATATTATTGTTCTATATGAAATATTGCACAATAATATTGACCGTCTGTGAGTCGCTAAAGATGTGAATAAAATCTTAACACAAAAATAATAACATGATTAATAATACTAAGTCTTAGGTACCACCATTTATGTTTAAAAAATACTTTTTTAGATCAAAAAGTTTATGATTTGGTACTTTTATTATTTATTAACTACTTAATATATTATTTCATTATAAATTTCGTATAATAAGATCAAATCAACTATAAATTTAACCCATTAAGTATAACTGTCGCACCTTTCTATCTTATACAGTAAAATGGTAACTATGGTAACTTAGATATGAATAGTCAACCTTACTTATCTATAACTAAGCCATCTCTCGTTTACAGGGTGTCCACTAATTATATTATTAGTACACAGAGAAGTCACAGATTAATAGTGATAAATTATTAAGACTAAGAGCACCTTCAGACAAATAATAGTGTTGTGGCAATACTGATATTGATCACTATTAATAAAAGTCTAGAAACTACATTTAAACAATATTATATTGTCATCATATTATTATAGTTTCGTCCATAATATTGCTTCGATAATATTATTAGCCCTGTGGCGGATGCCTAAGCCAAAACTTTATTCAGAAGTAGATAATAAGAAATATACAAAATAATCCTTTTTAAAACAATTTAAGTATTGTAATGAAGCTCAGTATTTAATATTTTTCTCCTTAACATGAGCATGGACACGACTTTGATTTTTTTAAACGCCGCAACTTTTTGTGATATTCTGTATTTACTTTTGAGTAGGTCTGCAGCTTTGGACGGTACCCGTCGACAAAATACCTCTGCCCATATAAAAATAGAATTGAAAGGAGCTTGTAAGAAAACACCTCCATTTAAATCTAAGTGTGGGAAGCGGTATTCCGTCAGCGTGTTCTATCCTTCGCGGGAGGGAAAACCCGTCTATATGGAGCCTTTGGGTCTGCCACCTTTCCGGATTCTTAACGTGTGAAAGGCCTCATAAGCGTCATAAGACTTCATACACTTGGACAGCGTCCGACCGTCGCGTCGCCCGACTCTAGCTGTAAAGGCCTACTTTACAGTAGCGGGTGCCGGCAGCCGGGCGATGGACCCAGGGCCGTTCCTAGGGTAAGTGGCGCCGTGGTGCAAAAAATTGACTTGAGGTTTAAAAATTTTAGAAGTGCAAAAAAAGGTCCTCACTCAAATTACCTTCTTATTTTTCTACACATTTTTCTTCTTTCTTTTGTACCCTTTTTTTCTTCCTTTATTATTATGAAGAGCAAAAAAAGGTTTCCACTTTGAAATTGCACACCTATTTCTTAACTACCTCCCGCCTTTCATTCCTGAAATTTTTGTCCCTTATTTAACATATTTTTCCGCACCTGCAGCGGTGCCTGCAACGCTTGCACGCACCCGGTAGGAATGGCCCTGGACGGACCGACGCTATTGAATTGTCCATAAATTTTGTTTTCTTATTAAAAGAAAATAATGCAGATTTTTATTTTTGTTTTGTTTTGACATTCACTAAGCTATAAAAAGTTCATTCGCAATTTTTTGCTTTTTTGTAGCAAATTTATTTCAGATTAAGGCTATCATACTTAGAATTTGCAACACTTCCAAAAGTAAATTGTTTTTACTCTGCATGAATAACCTGGTTGGGTTTTGGCGATAGGGCAAGAAAAAAGTTGGTATAGAGCTAATAATAAATGCTTTTAAAATCCAAGATCCTGATGATTTAAAAGTAATTAGTACAACTCGTTAATTATAAAAAGTATTTACAGTTTTTGTATATAGTTAGTATAAATGCTAGCTTAAGCTCAATTATAAATTTACACCCCCTTTACTTGTTTCTCTTTTATCTTACAAAATTAACAAAAAAAACGTATATTGGGTTAAGTTTGTAGTTTTTTTAAATCAATAATCAAATTTTAATTAGTTTTTAAGATATACCGGGTAATACAAAAAGTTTGATATTTTTAAATGCAACACCTTGTATATTATATCAACATTACAAAGAGCTAAACAAAAATACCACATTTGATATGTATATCTTTGTTAGTTTTGGATATATTAATGTTGTCAAACAGTCCCATATAGCAAATTACACAGTATATTAAAGCTGTGGCAATATTCGAGGTGGGGTGTGCTCACCATTCGACGAAAGGTGAAAGCGGTGCGCCTGCAGCCCCTGATATCATTTGGCGCAAAACGGCTCGCTCGTTGTAGAGGTAAATTGTAGGAGAGTACATAGCAGAATAGTGGAAAGGGTTAATTCATGCATTTCCTATGATCGGCCGTTTCCGTATTGGTATAAGCAATTTATTATTATGTAATACTTTAAATTATTATTAACCCTTTCTACTACAGATGCAAAAATAAATGTAAATTTTGCCACTTACCTAATCTATAATTAAATGATACAACAATAACATTTTCTTCTAAAAATGGTGTAGGATCATAAAACCCGAAATCTGCAGTACCAGCATAAAATCCACCTCCATATATCCAAAACATTACAGGCAGCTCTGGTTTAATCTTAAATAAATATAGTTTATATATATAAGTTTTTCTTTATTATAATACTATTATAATGGTATATCAGAGATTTGACTTACGCTTGAATTCGAACCAGCTGCAATAGGCGAATAAACGTTAATATATAAACAGTCTTCGCTTTGGCCATATAGAGGTACTGGATCTCCTGCAAACTCACCAAAGAATACGCAAGCTGGCGAGTCTTTTGATGCATCGCGAACTTTCGTCCATGGTTCGGCTCTACGAGGAGGCTAAATTATGTACAAAAAAATTATAATAAAATAGTTTCTAAAGTTATTTTTTATCTGTTGTTGGCATTACAAAAGTGTTATAGTAACAAATAGCGTTTTAATTTAACTATTAGTACCTAATTTACTTTGTGACGGGACCAATCAAAATGCGGTTTTTGTATTTGTTTCACAAAATTATTTGTAAAATTTATACCTAATTTTTACCATATATCTACAAACCGGAAGTTGCATTGCTGCAGCCAAAAATGTATTTAGGACATACTTGTTTTAAGACGGCCTTTGGAAAATTTAATAATTTTGTAAATAAAAATCAAAACTGACCCAAGTACCCGGGAGTTTTTAAGATCGCCTATCATGATTATAATGTTTAAATTAACCTTTCAAACACCTGGAGTTCAGAAACGCTGACAAACGTTATGTCTGGAGGACTGTCCCAAAATTCATGCAGAGAAGGGGAGAAACTCGGCGCCCAAGTTTTTTGAGTCTCTGAATTCAAATATGGTATTGACAAATACACCACGGGCGCCTGGTGCACCCTTACCTAGACGCGGATGTCATCTTCGAGAATTTTCCTGACAATAACAAGCCAAAAATCATTTTGAGGGCGTTTTGTGGGGCGCTGAATCCAAATTTCGTGTCAAAAACGACCTACTGAATACCTAGTGCACCGAAATCTAGGCCAGAACGTCATCTCCGTGACTTTTTCTCGGTGTTGAATTAAAATTTTACGTCGACAACGATCCCCCAAGCACCTCGCACACCGCAACGTGGCCCTGAACGTCGTCTTTGACGTTTTTTCAGAAACACTCAAAAAGACCCAAAATGGTTATTATTTTTTTGGGCGCTTCATCCAATTTTCATGTCAAGAACGAGGTCCTGAATACCTGATGCACCGCAACCTGGCACAGAACTCTTTCTATGAGGGATTTCCAGACTCGTAAAAGATCAACCGAAAATTGTTATGGGAGGTTTTGTGGGTCGCTTTATCCAAATTTTTCGTCGAAAACGACCCTCCCTACACTAGATACCATTCAACCAAGTGACCATGGAGCCAACAGAAGGGGTGTGGAGAAAGAAGAGCGACACACAATATGACCCAAAAATCTTTGCCCAAAAATATTATGGAACTGATAGTCAGTGGATGCGCAGGAGATTGTAATCTGATGAGCTGTAGTTGCAGAAAGCACGGCCTCCATTGCAATCCTGCTTGTTTGTCTTTTTCGAGTACATATGAAAAAAACTTGGATACGACGTGCAGGGCCAGGTTGCGGTTCACCAGGTGTTCGAAGGATCGTTTTCGACGTGAAATTTTAGTTTAGCGCCCCAAAAACCCCACATAACTATATTCGGTTGTTTATCGATTCTGTCAGGAAAAGGCACGAAAATGAAGTTTAAGGCTGGGTTCCGGTGCACCAGCTATTCTGTAGATTTGGGTTCAGCGCCCCACAAAACGCCTACAAAATGATTTTTGGCTTGTTCTTGGCACTCTTGTCAAAAAATTCTCGAAGATGACGTTAGATTTTAGGTTAGGGCAAACCAAGTGTCAGTGGGGTGTTCGCCGATTCCATATTTGAATTCAGCCAAAAAAAAAAACCGGGCGCGGAGTTTCTTTCCTTCCCCGTATACATTTTGGGAGAGTCCCACTAAGATAACGTTTGTCGGCATTCCTGAGCTCCAGGTGTTCCAAAGGTTAATTTGAACATTATAATCATGATCAGATACATCAAAATCCGCGAGGGTCAGTTCTGACACTTATTTACAAAGTTAGTAAGTTTGCGTCGCGGGCGTCTCAGAAGCATTTTTGAATACATTTTTTGCCCCAGCGATGCGGTTTATATGGGGTAAAAATTAGGTATAAATTATACAAATAATTCGGAACTTGAATATTGGCTAAAAATGATAGCTAAATTCTGCATTCATTTAAAAAAATTAAAAGGAGTGTAGAATTGGCTAGTGAAAAAATACAACATAACCAAAACCTTTTTACCGACAAATCGGTCACTGTGTTTACTAATGCCGTGTCCTCACTTAGCAATATGTTACAAAAACTTGTTGCTGATATATGTATATTTCTACAACTCGTTGGCAGCTTCAAAACATCCTCATTAAAATATTCAAATTGAAGGCAACAAGCAACATTTTTGTTATTCATTTTGATTTTGATGTTACAACGTTAATATGGACCAGTCGCAACGTGTTGCTGCAATATTGTTACCAACACTCTTTGATCTTTACCGCTCACCGACCGGTAACAATTTGTTGAAAAGACAAATAACTTTTTGCTTTTTTATGAAATTTTAAAAACATGTTAGATAATATTGTTGATAAAAGTGCTGAGAAGCAAATGAGGATGTAGCCTAATGTAACTTACCAAGTATCTTAGTTCTCCAACTGGTGGTTGTGCATACGGAATACCTCTCCATGCATAAAATGTCTTACCGCTGGGTGTATTAATTGTAGTTCCATTTACCTTCCCATTTGGAATTTGGACAACCAAATCTCCTAGCTGTAATAAATTATTTTTTTATTAACATAACCACTGTAATGAAACAGTTTGGATATAGATTTTAAGATCTGAAAATTTTTTTGGAAAATATTTGATTTTTGTTTGTTAACTCATTTATTGTTTGTTGTCGATTCTGTGCTAAACATCGAAAAAAATTTCCCTGATCTTTTAAAGTAACACGCTGTTTTCTGAATGACTGAAAGAGACCTTTATTGCTATTGATTCTCATGTTATATACGGCCAATCAAGTTATTATTTAAATGAAAAACCGTTAGCGATCATCAAAATTAGGTATATATAGACATTTTATTTTATTTTTTTGAATGTATTTAATTAATTTTATTTTTATAAAAAAAATACTTACGCCACCATGAAATAAAAAAATAGACAACACTAACGTAGTCCACATAATTATAAGTGTAGAAATACTTAACAATAACTAGAGTTTCTGTAAAATTTTTATCCTATTATAAAGATATTTCAATACATATTTTCTGATAAAACATATCTTAAAGTGTTTATTATTAATAACCTTAAAGCACTTTAAACGTAATTTAGATGTTCACATGTTTTGACGTAGATTTTTTTGTTTATTTTTTTACGGTTTATACATCACTATTTTTATTTTAATTTATAAAAAAACAATATCTTTTAACTTAAAGTGGGTAAATATCGACTTATTGCAGTACAATAATTAAAATACCAAAATATCACATAACACCTTTATCCACTGACATCTTTATTAGTTCATCGGATTTTTTTCCAAAATGCTAATCCAATCCTTTTGAAAGGCTCGCACAATGAACCTTTAAGCTTATAATCATATTGCAGGTTTCCGTTCGATGCTTTTTATTTAATTTTTAAGGTTTTATATTGCTCGAAAAGTAGTAGAAAAGAAAAAGTTTTGAATTAAAAAAAAATAAGGAGGCACTTAATATTAATTTATTATGAACAAAAATATCCCTTGTTGTTTTCTGAGCCGAATTCTATTTTTTTTTAAATCTACAAGTTTTTGTTACCGGTTTGTGTTTACCTTAAAATCGGGCAATGCCATTTATATAAAATTTTTGAAGTAAGTTACAATGTAGAAGTACATTTTCCTAGCGTCGCGTCGGACGGAACACGCTGACGGAATACCGCTGATCGCATAGACAATACAATAATTGGATGGAACTGTTTTTTACAAGCTCCTTTCAGTTCCAAATGGCTAGCACGACTGTATCAGCTTGAATGCTGATACTATAGAACAAACTATTTGTTTTGTAGGCGAAAATATTATACCAGGGCCCCTATTCTCCCCGCGTGAGCAGAGTTGAACGAAATGATTGTTCCCTCGCACGAATATGCGTTATGGAGGAACGATCCTCGTTCCCTTGAAATCTTTCTGCTTATTCTGCACCATTCGAATAATACTCCCAGTGTTGCCAAACCTATTTGACACAAATACTTCATTTGTTATTGGAATTTAGGCTGAAAAAGAAGAAAAACGAAGAATTTTTCAAATTAACCTTATCAATTTGTCGTATTTGGGTTACACAAAAATGTGTTTTTTAGTAATTTTTAGTATTAAAGTATGTAATTCAAGCATTTATCGCACGAAACACCATGAATCGAAAATGTTCGTTAAATTCGGTTCAGAAAACCCTTATTACAGAGTTTTTGAAAAACCATCCTAATTTACAGACGGGGAAATTCAGTAATGAATTTACTTTTAAGAAAGCCCAAGAGCTTTGGGAAGAACTAACAATAACATTAAATAGTGTGCCTAATGGTGCTAAAAAGATTGGAGACAATGGAGAAAGGTAAGTACCGGATTTAAATTGAAATTGTAAATGTTTTTATTCCTGTAATTTTCAGACCTGGCAAGATTTAAAAAAACATACAAAGTCAAAAGCAGCCTCTGTGCGAAAACACACCCAAGGCACTGGTGGTGGAGGACCAGCTGTTTTATCTAAAATAGATAGTGAAATTCTCGACTTGATGAGCCCAACACAAGTAGATGGTTTATTAGTAAAGGAACCAACTTTAACATTTGATTTCGAACAGGTAACTTGTTTAATTATTACTTTGTATTTCTGATTTTTTAATCGTTTAAAAAAATACAGTATTGGTCTCTATATGAGAACTATCAAAAAGGTATGATTTACTTTCTCCCTTGTATTCCTAATATTAGTTGAGAGATGACTGATGCCTAGGTAACTGATGACAAAAAAATTGTCCAATCTAACAATTTTACCATTTCACAGAATGTGGGTATTTCATGTCATATACTAAAACTTTGTATGGTGTTAAGTGTTCCAATCTGCTAATATCTTATCAAATTTAAGAACATTCATGTAACACATCATTATGTAAGGCTGTAAAATTGCTAGGGTGGACATTTTTTCTGGCAAGCAGGACATATGAATGCAGATCGGCAGCAAAATGCCACCAACATTCAGTCAAATAATATTGGGAGAATAATGCATTAAACCTTGAGGTATACCAATGTGACGATTTATAAGAACAGAAAAGTTTTGATAATCCTAAAAACACCCCTACGTTCATTTTTATTTGCTCTAATTATATTGATTTCTATTCTAGGAAAATGATATGGATGGATATGTAGAGTCTACCGTAGCTGAAGAATTTTTAGTGGTAACTTCTTGCTATTTTTACAAAATATAATAAATTAAGGAATTTTTATTTTAGGAAAATACTGGAGACGAGGTTTCTAGGGAAATATTTGTAAGTATAAGATATAATATATTGGTGTTCTTTTGAGTATGTATTGTTTACAAGATACCATTTTGTCTTGTCTGAGTGCATGTGTCCGTGATAATTTATGTTGGGTGTTCATTTTAAGTGGAATAAATTCTGTAACAACTTTTATTATTTTTTTAAAAGAAAGTTATTAATCGAGGTATTTTATTTTAGGAGAATACTGGAGCAGAAGAGGCTTCTAGGAAAATATTTGTAAGTATACAAGGTGTTTATTTTAAGTAAAACAATTTTTGTATTTTTTTTTTTTAATACATTGTTATTAATTCAGGTATGTTTAGTCGTTGATAGTTTCCAGGCTCATAAACTTTTTTATATAAGCCAATAAATTAGTTTTGAAATTTTGAACTCTACGTGGCAACACCGCGTTCCCATTTTCTTTCGTTACCATCCATCCGCATCCGCAGAAGAGAAGAGAAGAAGCTGCCGTGCACCATGCAGTAAAAAAATTAATACAGTCCACTAAAATTTTGTTTTTAAAAAATTCTTAAGTTTATTTTGTAAACTTTTAAAATAAAGAGTTAAGAGATAACAAGAAGGTTTCTTTAACCCGAACATTTGGTCCATACAAACCGGGATACACCTGGAAGCGCCGGAGTTTTGAGTTTTGTTCAAGCCCTGCCATTCCTCAGAAGGAACGAAAAGATAGCTGCATCTTGCCGCCATGCTATAGTAAGCCAGCCGTAAAGTTGTCGTATATCAAGTAAGTCCGTTCCATTTTCCAATAAATCCTTTATCCATTAGTATCTATTTGAACTAGATATTATTTATTTTATAAAACAGCCTTTTACTGCATGCTATCGTATTGCATAATTTAAAAATTTGCATTTAAAAAGTTTTTAATTTATTAAAAATTACCGACAATTCTACTAATATTTTAGTTACATACATATACATTGCCGTATTTTTGTTATTTTTTAAGTGACAAAAGCTACACACAAAAAGTTTATTTGCCTTTATCATCTTCGGTCGATACTATTGGTCGAAGCGGCGTAGGAAAATTATTGCGTCATCAACCTAGCCGCGTTGGCAGTCACGTAGGCACGAAGCGCGAGGGGAGTTTGCTGCTCGCTCGCGGCCACTGCGCGCTGTTGCCGCTTTGTTACCTAATTCCAACTGTTGGTTTTTAGTTTTGCAAATGATTTTATTTTTGTCACAGAGCATTGTAGTTTTGTGAAGATCCTTAAATGCGGATATATTAAATGTCAAATTACAGCTTACCAAAGTTGTGCCATTTATAATTTTTGCTTTTAATTGCAATTTGATAACTAATAAAACAGGAACAAAAGAAAGGTAAGAGTAAATTACTGAAATATATTTTGATATGTATTGTATTTACTTAAGGTTAATAAAAAGATAGTTGTGTTATTATTCCCCTATCCTTATCCTTATAATAATAATAATAATATTAAAATTTAATTTAAATAATATTTAAAGTTTTTATATTAAACTAAAATCAAAATGGCTGACGCTGAAATTAAAGCATTAATAAATAAAAGAGGCATTCTTAAAGGTCAAGTAACCAGATTTGCTAAATATTTAACAAATTTTGAAAATAATCAAGATTATGCTGAGTTAAGCCTTCGTCTCGAAAGAATCGAAGAAGTTTTAACTAAATTTGATATCTTTCAATCAGAATTGGAGTCTCTGAAAGATGACCCAAGCCATGAAAATGAAAGGGATACCTTTGAAAGTGCGTTTTATCTAGCAGTTTCAAAGGCACGGTCAATTCTAAATAATTATTTTAATAATAGTCAGACTTCTCAGCCTCAACCACCTGTATCTGATCCTTTAGTTAACATTAAACTACCACCACTAAACTTGCCAAGTTTTGATGGCACGTTTGAAAAATGGTTACAATTTTATGATTCATTTAAAAACATAATTCATGTTAATAAAAATTTAACTCCTACTCAAAAATTTTATTATTTGCTTTCATCTTTAAAGGGAGAAGCACTCCAATGTATTCAATCTTTGCAGGTAAGCGATGGTAATTATTTTATTGCTTGGAATCTTGTTTGCGATCGCTATCAAAATTCTAGATTAATAATAAATAGTCACCTAAAAGCTATTTTTGAAATACCGTCTTTAACCAAAGAGTCTAAAGAAGATATGCGAAAATTAGTAGGCGATTTGCAAAAAAATATACGCGCGCTTGAAACTCTTAATCAACCTGTGAATACATGGGATTCAATAATTATTTTTCTTATGTCTTCTAAACTTGACAGCAAAACTCGCAGAGAATGGGAGTTATCACGTAGCAATACACCAGTGTTGCCAACTTATGATGAATTTATAAAATTCTTATCTGGACGTTGTCAGGCATTGGAAATGATTGATTCTAAGCCAAAGTCGACAATTTAAAACGTTCAAAAGACGAACAACCGTTCTTATGCACATTTTCTCAGCAAACGGCTAAAATCTGCAATTATTGTAAAGGCTCTCATTTAATTTACTACTGTCAAAGTTTCTTAAAATTAACAATTGAAAACCGTATAAATGAAATAAGAAAATTAAAATTGTGTACTAAATGTTTACGAGCAGGTCACTCAAGTAAAGAATGTAAAGGTGAGGACTGTCGTAAATGTAATAAAAATCATAATACACTTTTACATTTGGAAAAGGTAAATGAACTTAAAACTGCGTTAACAACCGTTGAAACGGTTAACCCGGTTGAATCCAATGATAATTCAAATCATTTTGTGATTAACCCTGAAAATATAAACAAAATAAGTTTGGAGTCCGGTAATGCGCACAATAGTGAATCTGTGACAAGTTTAACTAATCAAAATTCACATTCGTACGTTTTACTTTCTACTGCCAATATATATATTAATGACATAAACGGAAAACCGGTAATGTGCAGAGCACTTTTAGACTCTGGAAGCCAGTCTAATTACATGACTTATGATTTACTTAAAAAATTAGGTATTAAGAAATCAAATGTAAATATATCCGTAAGTGGTATTAATAAAAATCTTGTTCACATAAATCATTCTGCTGTATCCAAAATATTTTCCACTAATAATGATTTTCAAGCGGAACTTAAATTTTTAATTTTAAATAAAATTACAGAAAGCTTGCCTAGCTTTTCCTTTAATCCAGATTTTAAAGTTCCTGATAATTTAAAACTTGCCGATCCTAATTTTAATATTTCTAAACCTATAGATGTTCTTTTAGGAGCAGGTATATTTTGGTCTTTGACATGTGTAGGTCAAATAAAATTGGGAAACGACATGCCCATACTTCAAAAAACATATTTAGGATGGATACTTTCAGGTCCTTTAAATTTATTCAAATCTGAAAATACATTTTATCATTTAAACGTTAATAATTTAGATATTCACCAGCAACTTGAAAATTTTTGGAAAATTGAGGAATGTTTGCCTTCTTCTAAGTTTTCGCCCGAAGAATTAGATTGCGAAAAGCATTTTAAAGAAAACACTACTCGTGGTAATGACGGTAAATTTATTGTAAGTTTGCCAACTCGCGAAAACTTTCGTGAACTCGGTGAATCCGAGGAATGCGCAATAAATCGCCTACAAAGTATCGAAAAACGGTTATCCAAAGATAAAAATCTTAAAAATCAGTACTGCGATTTTATGCAAGAATATATCAATTTAGGGCACATGTCTAAAATTAATGACAATGAAATTAATGCTAAAGAGACTAAATATTATTTGCCACATCACTGTGTACTTAAAACTTCCAGTTTAACGACAAAATGTCGCGTTGTCTTTGATGCCTCGGCTAAAAGTTCAACGGGGTTATCCCTTAATGACGTATTAAAAGTGGGCCCGACCATTCAAGATGAACTTTTTCTATTATTCTTATATTTCGATGTCATAATTATGTTATCACCGGAGATGTAGAAAAAATGTACCGTATGGTAAATGTTAAAGAATCGGATCGTGATTTACAACGTATTCTTTGGAAATCTGACCCCAAAGACAAAATTAGTCATTTTAGACTAAACACGGTTACTTACGGTACGGCCTCGGCATCGTTTTTAGCGGTTCGTGCTCTTCATCAAATTGCTTATGATAACATGACAGAGTTTCCCGAAGAGTGTCGCATAATTTTAAAGGATTTCTATGTCGATGATCTCATTACAGGGGCATCAACAATTGAAGATGCACAAAGACTGAAAAATAACATATCAATGTTATTATCCAATGTCGGTTTTATACTTCGTAAATGGGCTTCTAATGATCGTCAAATTTTACAGTGTCCTAATGACAACTCCAATCTTCCTAAATATTTCATTACTGATGATAAAAATATTAAAACTTTGGGGCTTAGTTGGAATCCTAATACTGATGAATTAAGCTATGCTGTTAATCTCAGTTATCCGCTGCATAAGCCAATAACAAAAAGACTTATTTTATCAGTAATTGCGCAAATTTTTGACCCCTTAGGCTTGATAGGGCCGATAAGTATACGCGCTAAAATAATACTACAAGGACTATGGAAAGAAAAAATTGGCTGGGATGAAACTGTTCCTCCAGCTTTATTCACCGCATTTGTTCAGTTTTATAAACAACTGTTGGATGTAAATAAAATAATAATTCCAAGGCATTTCAGCCTTAAAGATACTGTCGAAATTACATTGCATGGTTTTTGTGATGCATCTATATCATCCTATGGAGTTTGCATATATTTAGTTTCAAAAAATGCAAAAAACTTGTATTCCTCCCAACTTTTGTGTGCGAAATCTAAAGTAGCACCATTAAAAAGTATAACGCTTCCCAGGCTTGAGTTATGCGGAGCAAATCTGCTAGCTATCCTAACAAAAAAGGTATTGGAATCCCTAAATGTAAATATTTCATGTACATATCTATGGACTGATTCAACAATCGTCCTGTCATGGCTTGCTCTGCATCCAAGCGATTTGAAAACCTTCGTTTCAAATCGGGTTTCTAATATTCAAGGTTTAACTGATATTGCTTCATGGAGACACGTTCGCTCGCATGAAAACCCCGCTGATATTATTTCCCGCGGAATGAGTCCTAAAGACTTAATGGTTTCGAACCTGTGGTGGACAGGTCCTGATTGGCTACGAAAAGACCCTTCACAATGGCCTGCTCAAATTATGTTTGATTCTAATAACATACCTGAAAGGCGTCGGGATGAAACTTTAAACTTTTTGTCACCTATCAATGATTTTAATTTATTGGAGCATTTTTCATGTTTTAAAAAATTGTTAAGAGTTACGGCTTATTGCCTTAGATTTATACATAATTTGCGAAATAAAAATTCAAAATTGACAGGACCTTTATCAGTGACCGAGCTAGATATTTCGTTAAATACCTTGGTACGTTTAGCACAAAAACAAGATTTTTCTAAGGAAATAGAAGCTTTAAATAATTCCATTGCTTTACCTAAAAAGAGTAGAATTCTAACTCTAGATCCTTTTTTAAAAGAAGGTCTTTTAAGAGTAGGCGGTAGAATAAAAACTCTGTCCTACCTTATGATCAAAAACATCCATTACTATTGTCTGACAAGAATCCTCTTACTAAACTATTAGTTAAATATCAGCATGAAAAAATGCTACATGCAGGCGCACAGTCTGTTTTATGTACCTTAAGAGAGCAATTTTGGCCCTTAAATGGCAGAACTTTGGTAAGAGGTATGATTCGAAAATGTCTTATTTGTTTTAAAATTAACCCAGAAGGCATTACTCCAAAAATGGGGAATCTACCATCAACTCGTGTATCATATTCACTACCCTTTAACAAAGTCGGATTAGATTTTGCAGGCCCATTTTTGGTAAAAGACGGTAAAACCCGTAATAGAACTTTCGTTAAAGCATATATGTGCGTTTTTGTATGTTTTACAACTAAGGCCTCGCACTTAGAGCTGGTGGGAGATCTTACTTCTCATGCTTTTTAAATGCATTAAAACGTTTCATCTCGCGAAGAGGGTTGCCAAGCGATATTTATTCTGATAATGGCACGAACTTTGTTGGAGCCTCTAATGATCTTCACGAGATTTACAATGCTACAAATGATTTTAGGAATAACGCCAAAATAAAATCATTTTTAATAGATAGTAAAATTCAGTGGCACTTTATACCGCCGCGATCACCACATTTCGGTGGCCTCTGGGAGGCATGTGTGAAATCTTGTAAGTATCATCTTAGAAGAATTGTCGGTGACGCGCATTTAACTTTTGAACAATTATATACCATACTGGTTCAAATAGAGGCTATACTCAATTCCCGGCCTCTAATTCCCTTATCCCAAAATCCCAATGATTTGGAACCATTAACACCTTCCCATTTCCTAATCGGACGAATGTTAACAAGTTTACCTCAACGTGATCTGCAAGACGTGCAGCCAGCCAGACTTATTCAATTTGAAAGATTACAACAGCTAGTGCAACATTTTTGGACTAGATGGCATCAAGAATATTTAAGTAGTCTTCAGGCAAGATATACATAAATGGAAATATTCAACTGATGCTCTAAAACCTGGAATGATGGTATTGGTGAAAGAGGATCACGTCCCTCCGTTCCAGTGGCCAATTGGGAGAATTCTGGAAGTGCATCCTGGACTCGATAACGTAGTGCGCGTAGTAACGATTAAAACAGTTAATGGTATCGTGAAGCGCTCGTTTAGTAAGGTGTGCCCCCTACCAATTGACGAACAATAAAGTGACTGGTTGAAAATCGCCCCTGCGACTTTTCAAGGGTGGCGGTATGTTTAGTCGTTGATAGTTTCCAGGCTCATAAACTTTTTTTATATAAGCCAATAAATTAGTTTTGAAATTTTGAACTCTACGTGGCAACACCGCGTTCCCATTTTCTTTCGTTACCATCCATCCGCATCCGCAGAAAGAAGAGAAGAAGCTGCCGTGCACCATGCAGTAAAAAAATTAATACAGTCCACTAAAATTTTGTTTTTAAAAAATTCTTAAGTTTATTTTGTAAACTTTTAAAATAAAGAGTTGAGAGATAACAAGAAGGTTTCTTTAACCCGAACAAGGTATGTTATTATTTTAGGAGGATACTGGAGCAGAAGAGGCTTTTTGCAAAATATTTGTAAGTATACCATATATTTGTATTCTTTCGAGTATGTATTATTGTTTGAGGATACCATTTTGCCTTGGTGCATTCAGATAGCCTTTGATGAAATGGACTAAAGTCTGTAACAAAAATGCCATTCTTGGGATCCAAGTCCATGAAAATGAGAAAAAAAATGGAATTTTTTTTGACAGATAAATGGGATTTTTGTCACAAAATTTATTTTACTTTAAATGAATACCCCATCCTCAGATTGTTAATTCAAAAGTAAAGAGATGAAACTGTCTAAAGTTACTTGTATTAATTCATATTAATCAATTTAAAGTAAAAGTGAAGTAACACTGAAACACTCATTGTTAGGTCAATAAACTAGGCCATCCAAGACAACAGCCACATTATTGTATACTGTATTGTACTTTATTTTAGGACATAGAACCTCAGTTAGATGATCATTGTTATGCCGAAAAAGACAACTCCTGCATAACATCACTGGTAAGTAATAACTGAAATATATAACATCTAAATAGTCTTAAGTTCTGCCACGATTTTATGCATTTGGTGAGTGCTGTGTCACTGTTAATCCCTGGTTTTAAAGTATAGTAATACTTTTAGTTCATAGAAAATTTTGTAATTGTCCACAGACTAAAAGTACCAGTTTAGTCTCTGAAAATAAACATTTAAAGTGTCATTTCAGGACCTAAAGTGTATAAAAGTTTTGTCACTTCGACTATCTAGAAGCTACAGTCCATAGCTATAATGTCAAGTACTTTTTTTAAATAGTTTTTGGCCATTCACAGCCTAACTGAATATTGCATTAAAAATATATCTGATCTATTCCTTGGATTGTGAGCCAAAACTGTTTAAAATGAAAGTGCTTGAAAATTTTCAGGATGCCGTAGCACGTTAAATTGAGCTAAAACTCGATTCGCTGCCGTTTTTAAATATTTGTTTGAGAAAAAAGTTGTATATAGAAAAGTTTCTTAAAATGATCCAAAGATTATCGAAAAGTTGGTAATTTTTACAGTTTTGTAATTTTGGGAAATTTCATGTGTTAATTATTAACATTACCAAAAATCAATTAACTTTCCGATAATCTTTGGATCATTTTAAGAAACTTTTCTATATACAACTTTTTCCAAAACAAAAAACGGCAGCGAATCGCGATTTAGCTCATTTTAACGTGCTACGGCACCCTCTTAAGTACTTTTCAATCACCTTCTATAGGAGAGTTCAATGTTCAATTATATTTTTAATGAAATATTAACTTACACTGGGAATGGCTAAAAAGTACTTTAAGAAGCTACTTAAGATTGAAGCTCTGCTACGAGAAATTAGAAATGATAAGATTCCTGAAAACAAATTAGGACACAAGTGGCAATGTATCAATGAAATATAACAGAAGTTTAAAGCCTTGGCATGTCTACTTATCCTCCCAATTTCAAAAAATTGTCCAAATAACTAATAATTGTAAAGGCATATTTATAAAAAGTGACATTTACTGTTCTCATATATTTCGTGTTGACTGCATTTCATTTACGACTTTGGGTAACGCAGGAAAACGCTAAACCGTTTTAACACCTGTTAGGATATCTGAAAAACATTTTTTTTTTAATTTTGACTTTTTGTCCCATATTCTTGGTTTGTCAAATCTGTGACTTTACGAACCTTATACCCTGTAAACCACCTAGAGTAGGTGCAAGATGGGGATATGCCAGATTTTTATTTTAAAATATTTTGTGTTGGTATCATTAAAGGCCCTATTATTTTCTAGATTCAACAGAAAGTACCTGCAACAGTCGACCAAGTCTCTCAGGTTCATGTCAGTGCAACTCAAACTCCAAAAAAATGAATAAAACAATGAGGCTGGCGAGATCATTGGACATATCCAATAATTTAGTTAATTCTATTAACCAGAGAAACTCAATTTTGACTAATTATTATGGAGAAAAAATTAACCATTTAAGAAAAGACACTGAGTTAAAAGAAAAAGCTCTTTCCATTTTGACTGATATAAAAAATATTCTAAAAATGTTTTTCCTACAAATCCAGAAATGTGATTTTCCTTTTGTTTTTTTACTGATTATGTTTATTTATAGCTTGAGTTAAGATTAACTAAGTCTATTTACTTTTGTAACTGTTGTTTCACTCAGTATACAGGGTGTTTCCTAATTGCGATAAGAAAAAAGTTTATACAGAGTAATTTTTAAGTTGGTATTTTCCTCTTAACACAATATAGAATGCAAGATAATAATAAAAATTTTTAAATAAAATTATGTTTGAAAATGCTTTGTTTCCAAGATACAGGGTGTTAAAGTTTTAAGAAAAAATTGCCTTTTTATCATAATTTTACTACCACTCCAGGTATGTCTACAAAATTTGGTAAACATCTTTTAACCATTACGTTACATTTTTTGCTGTAAAAGTTTTAAAAAATACCAGTGGCGTTCAAACAAGATTTGTTTTGAATTTTTTCTTTAAATCAATATTATTTTTAAAATAAACATTTACTTTGAAGTTAATTTGGTCTCTTGATCTTTTTCGTACGACGAACGGTTTTTGTTTAAAAAAAAATAAAAATCATATTGATGCATGGCAAAATCGCTAAAATCTGATATGGTGTTTTGTATGTAAAATTCGTTTTTGTCTAATTTGTATTAAAAAAGTACAGAAACTTACATTACTACAATTTAAACCTAATAAAAAAGCTAACCAGTAGTTATAATCTTTAATAAAATTCAACAACGAATGTTACATACAAAACAACATATCAGATTTCAGCGATTTTGTCATGCATCAATATGGTTTAAATTTTTTTAAATAAAAATCTTTCGTCATACGGAAAAATATCAAGTGACCAAATTAACTATGTATGTATGTATGTAGGTATGTAAATGTTTATTCAAAAGAAAAACATTGATTCAAAGAAAAAGCAGTGCCGTACAATTTTTTTCTTGAAAAAAAAATCAATACAAATTTTGTTCAAATGCCATTGGTAACTTATTTTTTTAACTTTTACAACAATTAATGTAATGTAATGGTTAAAAGATGTGTACCAAATTTTGTAGACATAACTGGAGTGGAAGGCAAGTTATGATAAAAAGGCATTTTTTTTTAAATTTTAACACCCTGTATCTTGGAACTGAAGCATTTTAGAACATAATTTTATTTGACAAATGTTCTTATTTATTTACATTTTATACTGTGTTAAGAGAAAATACCAACCTAAAAATTAACCTGTATAAACATTGGTCCTCAAATTTTTCGTTCCCAAGATACAGGGTGTTTTTTCAAAAAACCAAAAACTTTGCAAAACACTTTTTTAGTAAAATTTGTTAAGACTAGATATAAACCTTGCTTAATAAAGTATTTGTTGTTATTACATAATTGCTAATAAGAAGTTATAACACTTAATTTTTTAAAGAAAAAAATGCCCTTGTATTATGCAGCTTAGCGGATTTTCTTTTCTGGAAAACTAAGCAAGCTCTGTAAAAATATGAGGACACAAAAAGTTGTAATTTTAGGTGATTCATTCGGAAAAAAGTTGCAAAAAAGTTTGTGGCATACATTTTTTGTATATTAGCTAATATGCGTCCCACGCCGCCACTGCTCTCACCAGTTAAAATTAGTTTAGGGTTAAATAAAATACCTATTTTAACAAATACCAGAGCCAAATTTTATTAAAATCGGATAAGGCATATTCAGGATATTATTAAAAACCCAATTTTATTTTTAAAGTTTAATACCCTGTATCTTAGAAACAAAGATTTTCCGGACCTAGGTTTATATGACCTTTTTTTAATAAAATTGGCTTAAGAATACACTCTTAAATTTTCTTACCGCAATTAGGAAATACCCTGTATAGTTACCTACCAAGTTTTCTAGTATGTAGATATTATCGCTACGCTATAAGCGTAATAACCAGTGTTCTTATTGTGATACTTGGATACTTACAGAATGTATATTATATTGTTGAAAAATAAAAGAGATATTTTTGTTTGATTTGGATTTGATATATTTTGTTTGAGGTTTTTCTCCCAAAACTTACACGACTATAAGTACTGAAACATGTATTCATAACACAATTTTTACACAACACATTTTCTATTAGGATAAACAAACAATAATTGCATTTAAAATAATTTATTTACATAACTATCAATAAGTATTCAAACAAAATGATTGTTAATAATTTGCTGCTGAATATTCCTTGCAGTAACTAAGTCTGCATTTGCATTATTTTCTGGCTGATGTGGGATATTCACAAAACCATAATCAACATCTACTTCTTCAGGCACTGGCAAATTAATGTTTTCAGACAGGCACATATTGTGTAACACACACAACAAGCTTTTACAATTTTTGCTGACATTTCAGGGCTATAGTGTAATACTCTATGTTTAAGTAAACACCTAAATCTATTTTTTAAAACCCCGTTGCATCTTTCAATTATACTCCTCACACTTTTCAACGCAGTATTGAATCTATCTTCGGGAGTACCTGGCATGGTGTCCCTCAATGGTGTGAGAAGCCATGGGCGAAGTGGATATCCTACAAAATAATTTTTTTTATAAAATAATAAATTATAAGCTTACACATTCCCCAATTCAATAATTTAAAAAGGGGTCTCTCCATATACTAAAATCTCGACTAAAATGTACCTGAATCACCCAACAGAAAGAATAGGTTTTCATTATGTCTATGGTATATAGCCTCCATCAGTTGGGATATATTTGACTGCCTCCAAATATGAGCATCATGTGTGCTTCCGGGAAACCGTTCAACAACATTCATAATTTTTAAATTCTCATCACAAATCTAAAAATTATTAAGTTATCCAGTTATCACTCACTTATTTACTTATCTTATTTCCATACCAACTGAACATTTAATGAATGGTAATTCTTCCTGTTCACAAATAGGTGCTCATTCTCATTAGGGGCAACAATTGCTATATGGGTGCAATCAACACACCCAACAACTCCCGGGAAATTATATTTTCTAAAAAACCTAAAAGTAAAGTTAACAATATCAGCAAAAATATAAAACTTGTCACAAAAATTAAAGTAAATAATCATCTTATGATCATATGGTCAGCGATGTTGTTTCCATTAAAGTTGATATTCACTAAAAATTATATAGTTCATTTTTTACTTTAAAAAAGATCACCTACTTACCTAGCTCTTAAGTCTTGCAGTTCATTTAGATTATGGGGAAAGTTAATCCACTGATTAATTATGTCATCTTCATTTAATGCTGCTGACACCTCCCTAATGCAACGGCTAACACTCGATTGACTTAACCCACAAAAGATATTTTTTCCTGTCACCTTTTGGTAGCTTCCATGCCCAAAAAATAATAATGCAACAAGCACCTACAAAGTAAAAAAATACTATGGTTTAGTATTTTCTCATATTATAACAATTAATTGTTAATTTGGTAATTTTCTAGAAAATGGGAGCAACTCCGATTTTGACGATATTTGGTATACGGGGGTTTTTGGGGCGCTAATCACGAATCTGAAACAATTATTTGGCGGAAACGTTTCGTTCTCGAGATATCCATCATCAAAGTTCAAATTTGAACTAAGCTTATTTTCATTATATTCCCCCTTCTTTTTGCACACAATTCTTGATTTAAAGCTAAAGTGTCACACAATATTTGATTTTCACCTTTTAAAACCCCGTTTTTCTACGTTTTTACATTATTTTTGCATTAAACTGCATAGCTATACTTTGAATCATTTTAATCCCAGTTTGCCATGAAGCCCTATGTGTATGTTTGGTTGCCGGATTATCAAAGAAAAGCCACGCAATTTAATTCAAAAATAATGTAAAAGCGTGAAACAGAGGTTTTAAAGGTAAAAATCAAATATTGTGTGTTACTTTAGCTTTAAATCAAGAATTGTGTGCAGAAGGGAATATAGTGAAAATAAGGTTAGTTCAAATATCAACTTTGATGATGGATATCTCGATAACGAAACGTTTCCGCCAAATAATTCTTTCAAATTCGTGATCAGCGCCCAAAAACCCCGTATACCAAATTTCGTCAAAATCGGAGTTGCTCCCATTTTCTAGAAAATTACCGTTAATTTAGTTTGAAATTCAACAGTAGCTACCTACTTTCGTTCTGATATCTAAGCTATTGTTTGTTTGGCCTTCTTCCATAAAGGGAGCTAACATGTCTATTAATCTTTGGGTTAAGTTTTTATTAAGTCGGAACATTTGGATGAATTGTTCATTCATCTGCACAAGGGGATTGATCCTATTATTGTAGTAATGCCTAGGAACCTCATCAGCATTTTCCTCAGCTTCCACTAAATCATTCATTATCATATTTACAACAACTGCTTCTTCTAGGTCCATCTTTCGTTCAAGAAAAATAACCAAATGTTTAGAAAAAACATCCCACACAATAATACCAAACTTTATTATTTTTAAAATTCACGAACTCACCTTGCTTATTGGAACAAATTAAAAGCAACTAAATAACTAAAACAATTCAAAAATACAATTTACGAATAACCACAAATATAAAAACCCAAGAAACTTCTCGGTAGTGGTAAAAAAACATTAAAAATAAATTGAATAAAAACGGCATACCTACATAACCACAACACAAATATTTTACCCTTGTCCCTTGAACATAATGCGCATGCGATTCCTACAAAAAGTGAATTCTCTTGATAAAAGTCAAGAGAACGGGCGTCTTCGAATAATACTTAATTTCCACTAACTTTTCGTAGGAAGGGAATACTGCTCTTATGGTTGAGAATACGGCGTTTTAACGTTTACAAAATCTCAGTGGAACACCCGCATAGGAATTCTCATATTCCTTAGCGGAGAATAGGGACCCAGGGGTCAACAACTAGCGGACCGCGGTCCAAATTCGGCCCGACAATTTAGTTTGTGCAGACCCTATTGAGTACGCAATTTCATTTTTTTGTTGCGCTAGCTTTGCTATAGAAAACGGCCAGACTGAAGATCGCGCGTTTTTTCAAAACCTAGGCTACGGCTATGATACCAAGCCTCAGCAGCCAGCGTAGAGCGGAAAGTTTGAGAGCGCTGCCTTTGATCTTTATGTTAGTATAAAAGAATTTATATTTTTAAATCAGGCGGCTGCAATTTACGTGAGGAAAAAAGCCCTGCCACTGCCTTTTGAAACGAACAATTATTAGCTGCGGAGCGTTTCTAATGTATATAAACTGGTTTCCAACGCTGTTTACCACAAAATATTATAGGGAGAACCGGTTACCAGTACAGAGATTTGGTACTCTTTGCTTGTTATCGTAGGCGAGACCTAATGCGTAACTGCAAGTGGTCACACTGACGCCCAGCGGGCGGGCAAAAATTGACATGCAGCCTTCACACTGCGAAAAATCGCTCTCTCGGTTTTAGTCTGGCCGTTCCCATAGTCGACTCGCCAACGAATTGGCGTGAAGCGGAAGATCGTCAGTCATCGCAGCGTAAGGCAAGTGAAGGCTAGCGGCGGCGAAGGCGAGGAGTGGGGTGAAAGTAAGAGCCATCGCCGACCGCTTCCGGTGTCCTTTTTTTCCGGACATCAGTATCACAGCATACTGTTAATATCTCAAAAACCAACAATAATTGACGTATAGTATGTTATATATTTTTAATGTGGAATTTAGTACAGAGTCAAAATTTGTTAAAAAATTGTATTGACTGGTACTGTCAATAAAAAAAAGTGTATCAAAATAAACAGTCCTTATTTTAAGTTTATTTTTGTATCTTGTACAGGGGCGAAGTTATTTTCTGTATAAAAAGAGTTGGAACACCATGTATTCAGACTGTCTATGGATGGGGTTATTAAGAGGACAAATAGGCCAAAAATTTAATTTTTCATTAAAAAGTTAATCTTCATAAAAAATTTTGCTGGTAAAAAAAAGGATTCACGAAGAGACAATTTTAAGCAAAATATCATTTGGAAAAACACATTTAGAATAGAATTTTGAATGATTTTGTTAATGTAACAGGGGTATTAAAAAGTTTCATAAAACCGTTATCAAAAATTAATTATTTTAAATTTTTATAATAAAATGACCTAAAAACTCTTACAATTTGCTTTTTAAATACCTGCTTTTTTAAGTTTTTGTGAACCGTGTAAAAAAAATAAACTTTTTTTGTTCTTAAATCTTATTTTTTTAAAAAACAAACATTTTTATAAAGAATGACTTTTTAGAAAAATGAAATTTTTGGTCCATTACTCTTGTTAACCCCATCCGTGAACAGTCTATAAAAAAATACGTATTGCATAAAAACAATTGTTTTAAATAACTGTCAAAATTACACCAGAGACCAACAATTCTTTTAAGGTAAAACGTTTTTTTTTCTGAAAGAAACATTTATACAGTGTGTTTTGTAATTGCGGTAAGAAAATCTAAAGGCATATTTCTGATCAAATTTATTGAAAAAAGTTCACATTAACATAGGTCCGGAAATGCTTTTTTATATACAAGGTGTTAAACTTGTAAAAAAATCGGGATTTTAATAATATCTTAAAAATGCCCCATCTGATTTTATTAAAATTTGGCTGTGGTGTTTGTTAAAATAGGAAGTTAGTAGGGAAAGATAGAGAGTTCAGCGGCCTCCGTCCTCCGGAGGAGCTTATTATCTCAAGATCTCTGACGTCATTTAAAATTTAGGAATCTTGCCCAACGCGTTATTTAGGACGTGGTCCCTACTATCTGTCAAACCATAAATGTCATCTGTCAAATGTCAAATGTCACCTGTCATATGTCAAAAATCACGTGACTTAGAAAATGGCCGCCATCCGTAGGATACTTGCGCTATGGGCATAAATTGATCTGCGCAAACGCGAAAATTTTAAGTCATGCCGTTCGGGCGCTATCGACTAAAATCGTTATTTAACCTTGATGATGAGTCATTGGCGCGCGGTTTAAATTTTTTAAATATAGTATTACGTCATACCTATCGAATAGCGAAAACCGCATGGCGCCATCTTTAGCCATAAGGGCGCTACAGCTGTTTAAAATATGATGAGAGACACCAACTAGCGAGTAGGACGGTAACCCCATAGTAAATTAATCATTACGGCCTTCGTGTTTAAGCAGGAAAAGTTAGCTTACGTGGATGAGATATATCTTAGAGTCTTACGCATGAGTTATGTCACACCCTGTCCACATAACATGCTGACGACATTATTTTTATATTCTAATTCCTATTATTGTAATATGCTTAATCATCAGTTCCCAGTCGTCACGTTGCCATCGAACCCTTGTATTAGAGTTAGTCAGAGTTTAGATTTTTAGCCTTTAACATATGTATTAGTAACAAGTATAATTTTTGTAATTTTAATTTAATAAAAGTATTTTTAAAAAGATAATTCTCGGTTGCCATTAGTTAACTGGCGCAGTCGGTAGTTCCGCTAGTGTTGTTTTTGCATCGAGCAAAATCAATTTTCGTTTCTACGATTAGACTATCGGACGAACACAGTGACTTTTGTTCGTGAAGGTGTTTCGGCAGAGTGGCTTTTTAAAAATCAAAATCCAATCCATCGAGGACTGTCCAACCACCCATCAACGGCAAAATCACGGGGAGGGAACAAAATTGTCCTTTCCGCAAGACGTCTCGAGAGGAGCAGACACACATCGCTGGGTTCTTTCAAGGCATCTTATAGTTTGGCAATGACCAGAATCTTCCTAGTTATGTAAGTGCAATTTCAATGTCAGCAGATGATTTGTTAAATACGCTAAAAAATTTAAATATTAGTATTAATCCTTCAACTGACTCTGACTCTACTTCCCAATCCCATACGGAAGTAACAGATAGATTAATTAATTTAATAGGTCAGCAAAATTTTGAATCCAATAGTTTAGGTGTCCAAAACTTGGACAATAAACCCCAATTTAACTTTGAAATTTTTAAACACGAAAATTTAATTTCTTCAAGCGAAGAAACAGATTCAAATCTTAGTGATAGTAGTAATTTAGAATTAGATAATATAAATTTAAGTATAAAAAGTAATTTAAATATGACTAATGTATTTAAGCCAGAATATTTAAGTTGCGTTCCAACTTTTGATGGCAACCCAACCGAATTAAATAGATTTTTGGCAACTTGTAATTCACTGATTACTAATTTTTACGATGTCGCTAACCCAGAATGTTTTCAAAATAAATTTCTATTAAATTCATTAATAAGTAAATTGACAGGAAACGCCCGTTTGGTCGTAAATATTCAAAATGTTACGACGTGGGCTGCCCTTCAGGAAACCCTCTATAGAAATTTCGCAGATAGGCGCGACGAAAGTTGCTTAAATAGAGACTTAGTTATGCTAAAACAATTGCCAAACGAATCTCCTCAAAATTTTTATGATAAATGTCTTGAATTATTAAATTTACTTGTAAGCTACGTAGATGCACACGAAGATGCGAATACAGCTACCATAAAGCGTACCTTATATCAAAATTTAGCTTTAAAAACATTCTTATCTGGTCTCAGGGAACCGTTAGGAACAACCATTAGGTGTATGCGCCCAAATAGTCTAGCGGACGCTATACAATTTGTAATTCAAGAAGGAAACGTTAAATATTTTCAAAATAATTATAAATCGCAAACAAAAAATTTCTTTAATAATCAAACTACACCAAATCAATATAATAGATATAATTTAAATACAAATTTTCAAAATTTACCATTAAATAATCATTTGCAACAATTTAGACCAACTTTCCCCTTTAATCCTTCCACTAATAACAATCAATTTCGGCAAAGTTTCCCATCGCAACCAATCCCAATAAGACCAAATCCCAATTTTAGACCACAAAAATTTTTCACAAATTCAGAAGTTTTTGGAAGACCGCAAGGTCAACAAAACGTTTTCAGACCTAACCAAAACAAACCTTTACCTACCCCAACTCCAATGAGCACCACAACAAGACAAACTTTTAAACCAAACCCTTCTAATCCAACACCTATGACTATGTCATCTAGACAAACCTTTAAACCTGGTCCATCGTATCACCCAAAATTAAATTACGTTGCAGAAGAATTATTTACCACTGAGACAAACCCGTGCTCTCAAGAATATGACCCATATAATAGTTACAACCATGACCTATCCTACGTTTATTCTCCGTACTACGAAGATAATTCATCCGACCTGCAAGGTTATTCACATAGTGAAACGGATGAATATTATAATACAGAGTCGCAGACTGAAAACGATACTCGGTATGAAAATTTTCAGGATGTTCCGCAGGAAAATCCGGAAATATGACAAATCAATTAATATGCTTAAATAACATCAATGCGAGTGAACTTTCCTTTATTACTTTTCCCGAACATAACCTTAAATTTTTAATTGACTCAGGTTCTACGAAATCTTTTAATAACCCAAATTTAGCATTTAAATATTTTCCAAATTGTGTTAAAAATGACCCATTTATTGTATCTACAGTTTTTCAAAAGTCGGCGCATCAGTATAGTGCTATGATTCCAGCATCCAAAATTTTTAATTTGCCTGAAAAAACGTTAATTTTCCTGTTTAAGTTTCATAACGTTTTTGATGGATTAATTGGTCTAGATAATTTAAAAATTTTGAAAGCTAATCTAAATTTTAACCAAGGGTATTAAGTCACCCCGTATACCAAAATAAAATTATCTTTTCATAAAACTCAAACTGAATTAAATTGCATTACCATCGCTCCACGATGCGAGCAAATAATACAAGTAAAAACCTCTATTAAAAATGGCGAAATTATCATCCCTCACCAAAATTTCATAATTGCGAAATCCCGGAATGTTTAACCATAGCACGAAACGGAAAAGCATTAACCTCTATTTTGAATAACACTTGTGAACCCATTATCTTAGACTTTTCGCAACCTTTAGAAGTAGAAAAATTTTGTAGACAAGATTTACAAAAAATTGATTTAAATAACTTTGATGACACCTCTAAACATAAATTAGATTTATCTCAAATTCGTACTGATCATTTAAACCCGGAAGAAAAAAATGCAATACTTAAATTATGTTCTAAATTTTCTGATATATTTTACCAAGAAGGTACACCACTGACTTTTACAAGCAAAATAAAACATCATATTAGGACTACTGACGAAGTCCCTGTTTATTCAAAAACATATAGGTATCCCTTTATTCATAAAAAAGAGGTAGAAACCCAAATGAATAAAATGTTAAATCAAAATATAATAAGACCTAGTTGTTCGCCCTGGTCTTCACCACTTTGGGTAGTACCAAAGAAAAAAGACGCTTCTGGCAAGCAGAAGTGGAGAGTAGTTTTGGACTTTAGGGCACTGAACCTTAAGAGTTTGGACGATAAGTACCCATTACCAAACATAACTGACCTTCTTGACAAGTTAGGAAAGTGTCAGTATTTTACGACACTTGATTTGGCCAGCGGGTTTCATCAAATAGAAATGAATGAAGCCGATATTCCTAAAACCGCGTTTAGTACCGAAAACGGACATTACGAATTTCTGCGTATGCCATTTGGGCTCAAAAACGCCCCCGCAACCTTTCAGCGCGTCATGGATAACATCCTACGCGGCATTACTAACGAAAAATGCGCAGTATACCTCGACGACATAATTGTTTTTTCAAGTTCTCTTCAAGAACACATTTTAAAGTTAACAGAAGTTTTTACGCGTTTAAGAGAATCAAATTTTAAAATTCAATTAGACAAATCGGAATTTCTCAGAAAGGAAGTAGCTTATTTAGGACACGTTGTTACTCCCGAAGGTGTTAAACCTAATCCGGACAAAATAAGCGCGATTAAAAAATATCCCGTCCCAAAAACTACAAAACAAATTAAAGGATTTTTAGGCCTCCTCGGTTACTACCGTCGTTTTATTGATACTTTTGCAAAACTTACGAAACCATTGACAAAATGTCTCAAAAAAGGTGCCAAAATAGTGCACAACGAAGAATTTTTATCTTGTTTTGAAAAATGTAAAAATTTACTAATAAACGAACCTATACTACAATATCCGGACTTCTCAAAACCTTTTAATTTAACTTGCGATGCTAGCAATGTTGCCCTCGGATGCGTACTTAGCCAAGGCCCTATAGGTAAGGACTTACCAATTGCGTATGCTTCGCGAACTCTGAACGATTCAGAACAAAGTTACTCAACTATTGAAAAAGAGTGTCTCTGTTTAGTTTGGGCTACTAAGTATTTCCGTCCGTATTTATAAGGTAGAAAATTTAATATAATAACAGATCATAAACCACTTCATTCGCTTTTCTCATTAAAAGACCCTAATTCCAAATTACTTAGGTGGCGTATCAAACTTGAGGAATTTGATTACAAAATAATTTATAAAAAGGAATTCTGAATACTAACGCAGACAGTTTAAGCCGTATCGAATTACATATTAAAGAAACCGAAAATACTTTTGATTTAGGTAAATTTGCTAACGAAGTTACCCAAAGTCTTAATAAAAATTTAACCGAAAATCAAATTCCCCAAACTTCAACCGATAACTCAAATATTCAAAACAACGATAATGACAATTTAGATAAAATATCTGTATTACCACAAGCAGATGATAACGACATATCAAATAACCAAGACGAAACCGACGACAACACAATACACTCGAACGCCGAACAAGATCCGATCGTGGGCGTCCCCATTGTAGAAACACCCGTTAATTACGGCGCGAATCAAATTTTTATTCAGGACGTACTACACTCGCCCGCAAAACCTAAAAAACAAATTTTATTTGACAAAAAACGCAGATTTACTGTTCAAATTTCAAAAAATAATTTTAAACAAGATATTTTAGACTTTGTTAAAGAATATGTTCTTCCAGATAAACAATATTATTTATATTTTGAAAATCCAGATACTTATGAACCATTTTGTGAAGTTATTAGGCAAAATTTTAAATGGCCCTCAATAAAATTTAAACGATGTTTATCTAAGCTTATCGACGTCACAGAAAATGAAGATATACCGGAAATAATTAAAAATTATCACGAAGGTAAAACGAACCACAGGGGAATCGATGAGACAGAACAAAAAATAAAAAATAAATATTATTGGCCAAATTTAAAAAGTTCTATCCAAACTTATATAAATGACTGTGAAATTTGTCAAATAAGTAAATACGACCGACATCCCGTAAAAATAATGATGAATGTCACCCTCACCGCGACAAGACTATTTGAAATCATTCATTTAGACACTTACACATTAGAACAAACCAAATTTTTAACCATAATTGATAGCTTTTCTAAATATGCGCAAGCGTACCCTCTTAAATCCTTAGTATCTACCGAAATAGCAGATAATCTTTTATTTTATTTTTCTCATCATAAAGTACCAAAACAAATTATAGTAGATAACGGTACAGAATTTAAGAACGCAGTAGTTACTGAACTTTTACAGTTACATAAAATAAAAATACATTTTTGTTCACCCCAACACCCCCAATCTAACGGACTAATAGAACGACTACATTCAACTCTTTCTGAACATATACGCTTACTTAATAACCAAGAATTTAGTAAAACACCTACCGCGCAAAAAAATGATATATGCTATATTAGCCTATAACTATTCAATAAATCAAAGTACAAAAATGAAACCTATAGATATAATTAACGGACATATTACCAACGACAACCCATTCGACATTAATATTGACCAAGTACTACTTAGTGATTATATTAATGACCATAAACAAAAAACAAAATTACTTTATTCCCAAATAAACGAAAAACTTATAACCGGCAAAGAAAAATTAATAGATAAAATCAATAAAAATAGAGAAGACCCCGAAATATTTAAACCCGACGAAAATGTCTATATTAAAAAACACATCAGACAGAAAAATGCTGATAAATTCGCAAAACCCACCAAGCTTATTTCCGTGAATAAAAACCGCAAAACTGCTAAAACAAGTTCTCACGAAAAAGTACACCTTGAGAATATAAAACGACCGTTAAGAAAAGATATAGTTTTGTTTAATAATTACTCTAATTTCTTTTCAGGGTAATTCTTCATATAACACTCGGATTTGAAGAAAAAATTACCGTTAGAAAAATAACTGATAATCCAGGCATAATTCCGTTTAAATTAGGAACTGCAAAAGTGCAAGAATTTACTTACACCTTACTTTGTTATTACGATCTTAATCCAATAATTTTAGAAATTAATAAATTATACATTAAATCTAAAAATATATCGTTTACAATAAATAATCATAAGGAATACTCTTTTGAAACCTCAAACTATTTTAAAATTTTACAAATTATTCAAGACAGGGTTGAAACAAAAATAAAACATATTATTCCTCATCCAAATAGGATTAGACGAGGCTTAATAAATGCATTAGGATCAATTTTTAAATCTATTACGGGAAACTTAGATGCTTCCGACGGAGAAAAGTACGAAAAACTTATTGCTGAATTACAAAATAATCAAAATAACTTAGCGGGGAACATTTTAAAAGAAAATGCAATATCATTAAATATTATAAATAAATTTAATTCAACTATTCAAAAAATGAGTCATAACGAAAAATTGTTGGAATCCAAATTAAATCAAATAGGCTTAATAATACAAAAAACTACTTTTAGAGAAAACGCTGCTATCATTAAGGATGTATTGAATCAAATAATTAATATTTATGAAATTATCGACTCAAATCTACAAGATATAGAAAATTCTATAGCTTTTTCTAAACTAAAAACTATGCATCCTAGTATAATAAAAACAGAAGATCTTTATTTCGAATTATTAAATATACAAAAACAAGTTGGACTCAATCAAATGCCTTTAGAAGTAACCTTAGAAAATACCTTACTTTACGAAAAATAACATATCTGTTACAAATCCCAATAACATTTCCAAAAACTTTAACTACCATCACCTTTATTCTATCCCAGTAATGAGAAAGAGTCTGTTTAAGGTTATTATTCCGCGAAATAAACTTCTCTTAAAAAATGAATTGCACTACACATATCGAAATGAAGAATGCCTAGAGGTCAAAGCCCACTACTATGTTTGTGACAAGATGGACCTGCAAGACATCAAAGATGACAGCCCCTGCACCGTCAAACTTCTAGATGCCACAAAGGACACCTCTACCTGTCACCAAATAGAAATAAAAATCTCCAAGCCTATCATTAAACAACTGGATTCTGCCGAGCAATGGACCTTTATCCTGCCCGAAGAAGAAATTGTTAAATTTAAATGTAACCAACAAGAAGAAAGTCAAAAGCTGTTTGATTTGGATAATACCATCGAAATATTACCAAGCCTAAATATCAGTGCCGTTTTACAAGAAATTAAACTAGATGGACTACACGAACTAAAAAACCAAATTAAAGAAAACCAACCCCAGCTGTTCTACAAAAATTTATCAATTTACCCCAGCACTTGGACCATTGTAATTTATGCAATAATAATCCTCTGCGCAGCCCAATATGTTTACAAAAAACTGAAGAAAAGAAACTTCCAGAAACCAAAAGTCAATTCCAACGCAGAAGAACAAGAGTTTGAACTTCAAGATGTTCAACTACCCCGATGACCGTGGAGTTGAATCTCAGGAGGGAGGAGTTATGTCACACCCTGTCCACATAACATGCTGACGACATTATTTTTATATTCTAATTCCTATTATTGTAATATGCTTAATCATCAGTTCCCAGTCGTCACGTTGCCATCGAACCCTTGTATTAGAGTTAGTCAGAGTTTAGATTTTTAGCCTTTAACATATGTATTAGTAACAAGTAAAATTTTTGTAATTTTAATTTAATAAAAGTATTTTTTAAAAGATAATTCCTGGTTGCCATTAGTTAACTCATGCGTTAAAAAAATGGCTGCCGTCACCTGTCAAATACCGCCTGTCAACTGTCATATGTTGCAAACCATGTGACCTAGAGCATGCTGCATACGTGGATGAGATATAATTTTTAATAATTATGTTATTTGAGAGTAAATAAGGCCTTAACAGTTTTTGAAGTATATTTCGGTTTCTAGTGGTTTGATTTTAGTCATTCTTTTTTAAACAATTATTTTTTAATAAATATATTAACACTAATTTTTAAATAAATATGTTATTTGAGAGTAAATAGGGCCTTAACAGTTTTTAACGTATATTTCGGTTTCTAGTAGATCGATTTTAGTTGTTCTTTTTGCTAATAATTTAATTTTTATAAATTTACAAATATTAATACTATTTTTTTTAATAATTATGTTATTTGAGTGTAAATAGGGCCTTAACAGTTTTTAACGTATATCTTGGCTTCTAGTGGTTTGATTTTAGTCATTCTTTTTTTTTTAAACAATTATTTTTAATAAATATATTAACACTAATTTTTAAATAAATATGTTATTTGAGTGTAAATAGGGCCTTAAGAGTTTTTAACGTATATTTCGGTTTCTAGTAGACCGATTTTAGTTGTTCTTTTTGCTAATAATTTAATTTTTATTAATCTACAAATATTCATACTAAAATTTTTAATAATTATGTTATTTGAGTGTAAATAGGGCCTTAACAGTTTTTAACGTATATTTCGGTTTCTAGTAGATCGATTTTAGTTGTTCATTTTGCTAATAGTTTAATTTTTATAAATCTACAAATATTAATACTAAAATTTTTAATAATTATGTTATTTGAGAGTAAATAGGGCCTTAACAGTTTTTAACGTATATTTCGGTTTCTAGTAGATCGATTTTAGTTGTTCTTTTTGCTAATAAATTAGTTTTTATAAATCTACAAATATTAATACTAAAATTTTTAAATAAATATGTTATTTGAGAGTAAATAGGGTCCTTAACAGTTTTTAACGTATATTAGAAATACAGGGCTGTTTTTGGAAATACAGGGCTGTTTTTGGAAATACAGGGCTGTTTTTGGAAATACAGGGCTGTTTTTGGAAATACAGGGCTGTTTTTAGAAATACAGGGCTGTTTTTGGAAATACAGGGCTGTTTTTAGAAATACAGGGCTGTTTTTGGAAATACAGGGCTGTTTTTGGAAATACAGGGCTGTTTTTGGAAATACAGGGCTATTTTTAGAAATACAGGGCTGTTTTTGGAAATACAGGGCTGTTTTTAACGCATGCGTAAGACCGTCAATAGGAGTGTAAACATGGCGGATTATGAAGATATGCGCCGAGCGCCACGTGCAGAGGTTGCGTCCACGCCTTATGACATAACCTTAAACTTATATAGTTCTTACGCATGTGCGAAAAAATGACGTCAACATAACCTAGAAATTCGGACACTGTTATGATTGAAACATAACCTAAAATTTATACGGATAAGCCCTCGCCCCGCGTCTAACATTTAGGGCTCCGGGCCCTGCGATAACGCCCCCGCCTAAGCCCTGGGGCCCCACACAAACCGGCACAGTAAATAACATAAATATTATTTAAAAAACGCAAAATTACTGGTTTTTAAGTAAAATCACTCTTTTATACTGTCTTTTAAATAATTATACTGTAATACACTGTTTATTAATAAAATAACTGAGATATAATTTAAAAGACGGCAAAATTACTGCTTTTTAAATAAAATCACTGTTATTTGCCGTCTTTTAAATTATATCGCTGTTATTTTATTAATAAACAGTGCATTACAGTATAATTATTTAAAAGACGGCAAAATTACTGCTTTTTAAATAAAATCACTGTTATTTGCCGTCTTTTAAATTATATCGCTGTTATTTTATTAATAAACAGTGTATTACAGTATAATTATTTAAAAGACGGCACAATTACTGCTTTTTAAATAAGAACACTGTTATTTGCCGTCTTTTAAATAATAATACTGTAATAAACTGTTTATTAATAAAATAACAGCAATATAATTTAAAAGACAGTACAATTACTGCTTTTTAAATAAGAACACTGTTATTTGCCGTCTTTTAAATAATTATACTGTAATACACTGTTTATAATTAAAATAACAGCGATATAATTTAAAATACGGCAAATAACAGTGTTCTTATTTAAAAAGCAGTAATTGTGCCAAGTCTTTGTGTGGGGCCCCAGGGCTTAGGCGGGGGCGTTATCGCAGGGCCCGGAGCCCTAAATGTTAGACGCGGGGCGAGGGCTTATCCGTATAAATTTTAGGTTATGTTTCAATCATAACAGTGTCCGAATTTCTAGGTTATGTTGACGTCATTTTTCGCACATGCGTAAGAACTATATAAGTTTAAGGTTATGTCATAAGGCGTGGAGCGCAACCTCTACACGTGGCGCTCGGCGCATATCTTCATAATCCGCCATGTTTACACTCCTATTGACGGTCTTACGCATGCGTTAAAAACAGCCCTGTATTTCCAAAACAGCCCTGTATTTCTAAAAACAGCCCTGTATTTCCAAAAACAGCCCTGTATTTCCAAAAACAGCCCTGTATTTCCAAAAACAGCCCTGTATTTCTAAAAACAGCCCTGTATAACAGCCCTGTATTTCAAAAACAGCCCTGTATTTATAAAAACAGCCCTGTATTTCCAAAAACAGCCCTGTATTTCCAAAAACAGCCCTGTATTTCCAAAAACAGCCCTGTATTTCCAAAAACAGCCCTGTATTTCTAATATACGTTAAAAACTGTTAAGGACCCTATTTACTCTCAAATAACATATTTATTTAAAAATTTTAGTATTAATATTTGTAGATTTATTAAAACTAATTTATTAGCAAAAAGAACAACTAAAATCGATCTACTAAAAACCGAAATATACGTTAAAAACTGTTAAGGCCCTATTTACTCTCAAATAACATAATTATTAAAAATTTTAGTATTAATATTTGTAGATTTATAAAAATTAAATTATTAGCAAAAGAACAACTTAAATCGATCTACTACAAACCGAAATATACGTTAAAAACTGTTAAGGCCCTATTTACACTCAAATAACATAATTATTAAAAATTTTAGTAATAATATTTGTAGATTAATAAAAATTAAATTATTAGCAAAAAGAACAACTAAAATCGGTCTACTAGAAACCGAAATATACGTTAAAAACTCTTAAGGCCCTATTTACTCTCAAATAACATATTTATTTAAAAAATTAGTGGTAAAATATTTATTAAAAATAATTGTTTAAAAAAAGAATGACTAAAATCAAACCACTAGAAGCCAAGATATACGTTAAAAACTGTTAAGGCCCTATTTACACTCAAATAACATAATTATTAAAAAAAAATAGTATTAATATTTGTAAATTTATAAAAATTAAATTATTAGCAAAAAGAACAACTAAAATCGATCTACTAGAAACCGAAATATACGTTAAAAACTGTTAAGGCCCTATTTACTCTCAAATAACATATTTATTTAAAAATAAGTGTTAATATATTTATTAAAAAATAATTGTTTAAAAAAGAATGACTAAAATCAAACCACTAGAAACCGAAATATACGTCAAAAACTGTTAAGGCCTTATTTACTCTCAAATAACATAATTATTAAAAATTATATCTCATCCACGTATGCAGCATGCTCTAGGTCACATGGTTTGCAACATATGACAGTTGACAGGCGGTATTTGACAGGTGACGGCAGCCATTTTTTTAACGCATGCGTAAGACTCTAAGATATATCTCATCCACGTAAGCTAACTTTTCCCGCTTAAACACGAAGGCCGTAATGATTAATTTACTATGGGGTTACCGTCCTACTCGCTAGTTGGTGTCTGTCATCATATTTTAAACAGCTGTAGCGCCCTTATGGCTAAAGATGGCGCCATGCGGTTTTCGCTATTCGATAGGTATGACGTAATACTATATTTAAAAAATTTAAACCGCGCGCCAATGACTCATCATCAAGGTTAAATAACGATTTTAGTCGATAGCGCCCGAACGGCATGACTTAAAATTTTCGCGTTTGCGCAGATCAATTTATGCCCATAGCGCAAGTATCCTACGCATGGCGGCCATTTTCTAAGTCACGTGATTTTTGACATATGACAGGTGACAGGTGACATTTGACATTTGACAGATGACATTTATGGTTTGACAGATAGTAGGGACCACGTCCTAAATAACGCGTTGCGCAAGATTCCTAAATTTTAAATGACGTCAGAGATCTTGAGATAATAAGCTCCTCCGGAGGACGGAGACCGCTGAACTCTCTATCTTTCCCTACTGAAGTTAATTTAGCCCTAAACTAATTATAATTTTTGAGACCAGTGGCGGCGTGGGACAAAAAAATGTACTTTTGTGTGGATTTTTTAGACTACAGTAAAAACACAAGCATGTGTAATTTAATTGGTTATAAGGCTGGAGACGGTCATGCAATACTATCACATTGAGGGGTTATGGTAACTTTTGTGGTTTTTTTTTAAATTTGCTTTCTTATTCACTTTAAACCATTTAAATTACACGTGCTTGGGCTTTTTAATGTAGTCTGTGCTTTTAGTGTATGTTTATTGATTTAATAGTAATAATAATAAACCAAAAAGCGACCAATAAACAGAAAAAAATTACGGACTTCAAAACAATAATAAAACTTAACAAAAAGTAAAAAAGAATTAAAGAAAAAAATAATAAAAAGAAGAAGTCTGGTAATAACATGGGTGCTAAACTACTCAATGTTTATAACTTAAAAAAAAGCCTTTTATACCTAATTACCATAATATGGTATTACCCGACTTCTTGTTTTTTTAAATTATTTTTTACTTTTCAGTAAGTTTTATTGTTGTAAGTCGGTTAATTTAAAAAAAAACTTTTATTGAAGGAGAAGAGTAGATGTTTTTAAAAGCTTTTTTCACACAACATTTCGGACAGTCCTTTCTCTGTCCGTTTTTAAGTATAAACTATGCTAATTCCTAACGCTACAAAATTTATATACAATAGTAGACCATCAACCCGTGACCGATTTGGATTCGATCATGCGTAAGGTTGTTCACCTAGGACGGTTCGCTTAAGGAATGGTTTCCAAAAAGTGGGTATTTTCACACTTGGTTAACTGAAAACATTTTGGTTGTTTTCAATAAAGACTCTGCTTCTTTAAATTTTCGCTTTTCCCAACAAGGTTTCCTGTGAACAACCCGTGCTTCTGACCAACTAAATCACATTTTATTTAGACCAAACGTGGTCAACGATTCCGGACTTAAATATTTTGCTTTTCTGATTATGATGCTTATGCTCCATAATTCTTACATTAAGCGGGCGCTTTGTTTCACCAATGTACGGCTCCCCACATTCACATGGTACCTGGTAGATACACTTTTTCTCCTGTTTAGATGATTTAGGTTTTGTTTTCGTCAGGATGTTCCTAAGAGTTGTTCCAGACTTGAAAACTCTTTTAATTCTGTATTATCTGGCTATGTTTATAATTTTTTTGATGTTCTTTTAATATATGGAATCGTTAAGAGAGAAAGTGTATCTTTCTTAGGTGGTCGCACTATTGGTTCGACATTCAATAATTTTATTAATGGACTTCTCGGTGTAGCCATTCTAAAGCAGATCCGTCTTGATGATATTCAGTTCGGCGTTAAGGGTTGCTTCGTTACTACATATTGTGCTTGCTCTTTGGCATAAAGTTTTCATTATTTCTTGTTTGGTTGCTTCAGAATGGTTTCCTATATACAGATGTGCTGATCAAGCCATTTTGTTTGCTAACGAGAACGTCTAAAAGGCAAACAACCGTTCTTCTCTTTTTAATACTGAACCTGATGGAATTCAGATAATTGTGAAATGCGTCAAATTGCCTATTGGTTCCATTCCATATTATGATAGTGTCGTCACCATATCCGGGTTGACGATTGCGGTATCAATGGCATTGGTTTCAAACCATTCCATATATATGTTTGCTATTACAAGAGAGAGTGGGGATCCCATAGGTATGCCATCGTCTTGAGCATAAATCTTATCTTTTACCTAAAAGTAAGAGTTATGCAGACAGCACCTTAAAAGCTCCATCACTCACTTCAGAGGCAACGAAGTTCTGTCCACAAAGGTAACATCATTTTTTAGTCTAGCCTTAATAATGCTTAACGACTCCTCCAAAGGCACATTTGTATATATGCTTTCAATATAGAAACTAACAAACTTATCTGTGGGACCCAATTCTATGTCTCTAAGAATGTCCACAAAGTGTTTAAAATTCTTGACAAAAGATGTTGTGTTACCAGCTATAATTTGATACTTTGAAAGAGAAATCTACTTAAATTGTTTGTTGCCGAATCTCTTGAGCTTGTAAGGAGTCTGAGTGGAACATTGTCCTTGTGGATATTTGGTAACCCATACAGATGTGGTGGTTAACTATGATGTAGCGTAAGCGTTGTTCAAATATTATCTCAAAAAAGTTCTTATACTTATACAGAGTTCTGTAGATTTTTCCTTTAACTGTTTTTGTCGGATCGCTAGATAATTGTCTATACCAGGTGCCTAGTAGATCACTTACCGGCTGCCATTTGTTTATTTCTTTATCGATACTGACAAAATTTTGTGGGGTTGTTAGACTAACAAAAAGTAATTTTTATGTGTACCTATATGAGAGGTTTTTACGACTTAGATGACTAAACCTTTTGATTTTTAAATGGGACACCCTGTATATTTTTTGTTTTTGGAGATCATTTTCAGTCGAAATATAATATTTTTAAAACAAATTTTGGTCAAATTTTATTTATAAATTAAATTTTTATTTAACATCTAGAGCGCCATGATCATTCTAAAATCACTCCTTATACTTAAATTACTTTTTAGAAAAATACAAAATCGATTTTATCTTTTAAAACTTTTTTCTAGAGGGCCCTAAACTTCTCTTTTTACTTTCTTTACACTAGCTCAAAAACCAAAATAGGAACATATCACTTTCATAATATTTCTAAATGCAGAATTTTAAAGCGAATCCAACGATGTAAAACAGTACGACACTTTATTTTTTTTTAACAACTATTAATATGTAAGTAAATGATCTTTTTATACTGAATGGCGTACGTCGCAATTTATCGTAGTTGCCATGAAAACAAAAACTAATAGAATTTGTTGTAAAAGCAATTGTTTGTGTTTCGTTAAAAGTTTAAAAATAAAAACATAATTTTGTGTCTTTGTATACCCTACGATGTTAAAATAATTTTAAGTTAAATTTGGTACTTGGATAATTTTTTATTGTTTAAAATCAAATTTAACCTAAAATTATTTTAACATCGTAGAAAATACATAAACACAAACTAATGTTTTTATTTTTTAAACTTTTAACGGAACACAAGCAATTGTTTTTACAACATATTCTATAAGTTAGTGTTTTCATAGCAACTACGATAAATTGTAAAGTGCGCCATTTAGTATCAAAAAATCATTTACCTACATAATAAATGTTGTTTTTTTAAAAGAAACTAAAGTAAAGTGTCTTAGTGTTTTAAATCGTTAGATTCGCTTTAAAAATATTATGAAAGTGATATGGTCCTATTTTGGTTTTTAGCTAGGGTAATAAAAGTAAAATAGTAAAGTTTACTAGTAAAAAGTTTAAAAATATAAAATCGATTTTGTATATTTCTGAAAATAAGTAAAGTATAAGAAGTGATTTTAGAATGATCATAACACTCTAAATGTTCAATAAAAATTTAATTTAAAAATACAATTTGACCAAAATTTGTTTTAAAAATATTGTATTCCGACTAAAAATGATCCGAAGAATCCAAAAACAAAAAATATTCAGAGTGTTTCATTTAAAAATTAAAAGTTCCGGTCATTTTCGGTAAAACCAGAAATCGTAAAGTCTATCGTATACACCTCAAAATGACTTTTCGTTAGTATATCAAAGTTACCAAATTTCGTCAGTATCGATAAAAAAATAAAAAATGGCAGCCAGAAAGTAATCTCGTGGGCACCAGGTATTTGCCTTTAGCCAGTGTTTATATAATTTTCCTATCGTATTCATTGGCATCCATTATTACAGTGGCATTGCCCCTGTCTGCTGGAAAAATCTTAATGGTCATCATTTCGTAGGTTTTAAATTGCTCTATGTTCCTCCTTCGTGATATTGGTTGTCCGTGTCTCTGGTTTTTCTAATACCGTTCTTACATTCCAACGTAGTTCATCGACATCTGGTCCATCTAGCCTGAGCGTTTCTATGGAGCTTATTATATCCAGTGGTGTTGCTTTTTGGGGTGCGAGAGCAAAGTTAAGTCCTTTTGTCTAGGAGGTTTGCTCTGAGGTGGAAATATTTCTAGAAGATAGGTTAACAATGGTTCTTTTTGTCTCGTTAGCGGTGTTTTCTTGGTCAAGTATATTATTGCATTTAGACCTGAAGAAAGAAATATTATTGGTATTACTTTTAATTCTTTATCAAATTTTTCATTAACATTTTGTTATATTTTTAAAATAAGGGTACCTTTTATAGCAATAGTTTTTTTTACATACTCTAAATAACCTTTGACTTTTAACAAAACTAACTATTGCTAATATGGTTTGTAATCATACTTTAGCTTAATAATAAAATACAATTTTATGAAAAATTACACAAAAATTTTCAGTTTGTTGCAAAAAAATCAAAAACAACAATTTTTAATGGGTAAACTGTAAACCCTTTAATATACCTCATCAACAATACTATTCAATAGGTTTTATACTATACAGTGTGTATACGTAAGTTGGCGTCATATGGAAAACTTTTTATTATTTATTTTACAAAAAAGTTATTCCTTATAAAAGTTCTGCAGGCACCAAAACCTAAAAAGAAACTATCAAATATCAAATTATATTAGTCATCTACGAGGTTTGGCAAAATATGTTAATATTTCTAAATATGCAATTTTGTTTATTTAGATTTTTTGATTTTTTTCTGCGATAATGGTAAAAATTTAGGTTTGTACATTACTTAACTACATGTTTATTAATGTAATAGGACAGTTTAAAATAAACTGTTTAAATTTATTGTTATCAAAATAAGAAGAATGTACAATGCACGAATGTACAAACTTAAATTTTCTGATTTTTTGTAGAAAAAAAATTAAAACATTTTTTTGGAAATGAACAAAATTGCATATTAAGAAGTAATTTTTAATTCTTAAAATCTTTATAACAATTTGCGATATTAGCAAAAATACAGGTACTTAACTCTTAAGCAAAAATTACATTTTTGGCCAAACCTCGTAGATGACTTACACAATTTGATATCTAATAATTGTATTTTAAGTTTTATGCAGAACTTTTACAAAAAATTAACTTTTTGTCGTAAATTTAATAATAAAAAGGTTTTCATATGACGCCAACTTACGTAGACACACTGTATAATAATTTCGCCATGCTATGTATACATATACGGTGTTTCAAGGAGGACAAAGGGACAAAAAAATTTTAAATTTTAAATCGGCATTTTGAAAAACTGGTGGAATATTGCAAAGAATTGCAAAATTTTACCTAAATTGGTATTAAACAGGGTAAGTTATAAGTAAAAATACCCAAAAGTAAAAGACCCCGCACCATTTACATTAAAAACCGGCATCGGTGAAATTCTTTCAGGCCTCGGACACGATAACCAGTGTCAGCGTTGAGCGGCTATTTTAAAAACCAAGTTTCTTTATTCTCGCCTAAAGATCAAAGACAGCGCTCTCACATTTTTCGCTCAACGCTGGCAGCTGACGCTTAGTTTCGTGTCAGAGGCCTAAGATTGTAGTATGTTAGAGTTTGATCCCTACTAGCAATATTTTCATAAAAATTTCGGGGGTCACCGGTAATATTTTGGATTTAGGGCTGCCCAAAGTGACGTCACTGGATTATATAAAAAGCACATTATATTACGTTACTTTAAGGACATTTTTATAAAACGTAGATAGAAGTTCGGAATTTGGGTCATTTGGTTAAAAATACATATTATTAGATATAATTCGTTTATGAAGTTTGCCGACCCGCAAAGAATCTAGAGGGCTGTCCAAATTATAGCCCAGAAAAATTGTGACAATACAAGCATATTTAAAATGGTCTAAACAATAAAATAAAGGCCAAAACATATTAAGATACATTTTACATTTTATATATATATATATATATATATATATATATATATATATATATATATATATATATATATATATATATATATATATATACTTTTGTTAACTTTGTTTCTTGGGATTAAGGTTTTTTTTTATTAATAAAACAATAATTTACATTATCTGACGTTTCGCCTTACATGTAAGGCTTTTTCAAAGATCTATTTATTTATCTTAATGATAGTCTTTTGGCATGTTCCTACAAAATAACAAAAGAGTTAAAACAATAATAATCATTTACAAAATATTAAATGGATGATTTTTTTACATTTAAAATTCTTATATTTATATAATAAAACTGACACAAAGGTAGACATAAGACAATTAAAATTATATTTTAAAAACATTAAACTAATAAAATAAAATAATGGGATACGCACCTTGAAAACATACCTTTTATATTAGATGTTTATTAGATATTAATACAACTGTTTTGTTGGTAGTCGGCAGGATAAGAATTTCAGTTGATTTTTTTATTAACTTAAAAAATTGTGTTAATACGGTTTCAAAAAATGTAATCTTAATCCTATGTAGTGCAGATAATTATGTTATGTTCGAGATAGATAAGTACTTTTATTATTTTATTAAATTGTAATAAATTTGACTTAAGTTTTCAATGTCTTTTTTGTTGTTTACACAATTTTTTCTTTTTTTTATATGGATCATTTCCTTTACCATTAGTTTTTGGTATTTTTTATCTTGATCAAGTATTTTTGTTTCTGTGTAATTAAAAGAATGTTTTGTTTCAATTTCGTGTTTATGTAAAGCTGTAGATGCATTTTTTTGGTATTTGTGACCATTTAATCTGTTATTTAGATGTTGGGTAGTCATACAATTAGAGCAAGGGATGGAATAAACGACATTTGATTTTTTCTTTTGGGGTGTTTGACTTTTTAATCTTGTAAAAAATTGACTTATTAAGTTGTGTCCTTTGTGACATACTATAATATTGTGTTTATTTAAAATATATTTAATTTTTTCCGACAAATAGTTTGTGTATGGCATGGCGATATATTTTTTATTTTCTAAGTTGTCATTTTTGGTAGTGAAGGCCTCTTTATTATAAAATTTTTGAATTCTTTGTTTAATAATTTTATTAATTAGTGGTAATGGAAAATTATTGTTTTTTAAAATGTCTCTTACTTTATTTAATGTTTCTTGTCTGTATTCAGGTGATGTCAACTGAATTGCCCTGTCAGCTAGGCCCTTTATGACGCTATGTTTTTGATTAGATGGGTGGTTTGAATTGTAATTTAAGTACCTCCCAGACCAGGTTGGTTTGGTGTACCACATTGTTTTAAGTTTTGGGCTGTCAACATTTCTTATTATAGTCAAATCTAAAAAATTTATTTTATTATTTATTTCAGTCTCTAGAGTGAATTGAATTTTGGGTGAAAAGAATTAAATTTGTTAAGAACTTCATAAATTTGATCTTCTGGGACAGCCGCAAGGCAATCATCGACATACCTTTTAAAGAACAATATTGGAATACCCAAATTACGCATGACATCCTCCTCTAAGTATTCCATGACTAATTGCGCAATTGTTGATGATATAGGAGCGCCCATTGCACATCCGTCAATTTGTTTGTAAAAACTATCTTTATATTGAAAATAATTATTACCAAGTGTTAACTCTACTGCTTCGATTAAATCGCCCTGTGAAAGAGAAGTAAAATTTTTAAGAGTATCCCATTTTTCTTTAAGAATACGTGTAACAAGGTCGGTTGGAATGTTAGTGTACAATGATACCACGTCTAAGGATATTAATTTATAATTTTGTGGTATATTTGTTTTATTTAGATATTCTTTAAGTGTAAAGGAATCTTTAATATAGTATTCGTTTTGTTTGGTAATATTAGAAATGCACTCAGATAAATACTTTGACAAATTGTAAAAAGGCGATTGAATAGATGAGACGATAGTTCGTAGAGGAATGTTCTGTTTATGCAACTTGGGCAGTCCATATATTTTAGGTGAAATGGCGTTGTGTATAGACAATTGTTTAGATTGTTGTTCGTTAATTTCTTTTTTGTTTAGTAATTTTTTTATCAGAGCGTATCCCATTATTTTATTTTATTAGTTTAATGTTTTTAAAATATAATTTTAATTGTCTTATGTCTACCTTTGTGTCAGTTTTATTATATAAATATAAGAATTTTAAATGTAAAAACATCATCCATTTAATATTTTGTAAATGATTATTATTGTTTTAACTCTTTTGTTAAAGTTTGCCAAAAGACTATCATTAAGATAAATAAATAGATCTTTGAAAAAGCCTTCCATGTAAGGCGAAACGTCAGATAATGTAAATTATTGTTTTATTAATAAAAAAAAACCTCAATCCCAAGAAACAAAGTTAACAAAAGTAATTATAAGAAATGGTTTAAGAAAAAATTGAAGCATATATATATATACAGTGAAATTCCCCCTCGCGGACACCCCCTTGGGCGGACACCCCTCTTGAGCGGACACTTTTGGCCGGTCCCGAATTGCTCTCATATAAATTACATTGTTTAAACTCTCTCTTGAGCGGACATTCTCTTGGACGGACGCGGACACCTTCAGATGTTCCCTTGAACGGACAAAATGCATTGAAAACATACGCGCATTACCGTATTTTTGGTATAATAATCTCCTACGTGCCCTACTTGCACCGTCTCAACGTTCCAAGCAACGCCGCACGTCGTTGCTGGATTTTATTAAAGGGACTTCCCCGAGCAACCGGGGATTTACCGATATTAATACTTCGGTTTATAGGCTCGGGAATTACCGTCATTCGTAGCGTAGCATTTATGCGGGAAATAGAGTAAGCAGATCATATTTGTTAAAAAAATGGTTCCAAACAGAAAAATTCTTACGCTTAAGCAAAAAATTGAGGTTGTGGAAGTTTATAATAAGGAAAAGTTAAGTGTGAGAAACTTATCCAAACGTTTTAATATCGGAAAAACGCAAGCGGCCGATATTATTAAAAATAAAGAAAGCCTTCTTAACAAATGGACGTCAAACAGCAATTTGGATGAAAGAAGAAGCTTTCTGACTGGCGAAGGGTCCAGAATTGATAAAATGTGTTATGACTGGTTTGTAACAGCTCGACACAAGGGTGTTCCATTAACAGGTAGGTACACTTTAATATTTTTATAGCTTAACCAACCATACCTCGTTTAAAATTCCTGGGATTGGTTAGTTTAGATTTTTCTCAATTTCATGCGATCTTATGTTGGTTTCATTATCTAAGGTTTCATTTTAAGGGTGTTAGGTGTGGTTGCAATTATCAACCCAGAGAGGGGGCGTATAGGGGGATAGGTAAAAACTTTTTTCTTAGGGCCGCTAATACGATGCAAAGCCAAGGAAATAGCCGACACTTTGGGACATTCTACATTCCGTGCTTCTTCTGGATGGCTAAATAAATTTAGAATTCGCCACAACATTAGTTTTAAAGCAATTTCAGGAGAAGGAAAGGAGCTTCTGTTAATGCTGAAGATGTTGAAGCCTTCTGGGAGAAATGTCCGTCTTTACTAAATGGATATTCACCGAGAGACGTCTATAAAGCTGATGAGACAGGCCTCTATTTTAGAGCCTTACCCAATAAAACGCTCACATTAAAAAAGAAAAGTGCATTGGTGGAAAGTTGCCCAAAGAAAGGTTAACAATTTTGCATTGTGCAAATATGGCGGGAGATAAGGAAAAACTCTTAGTTATCGGTAAAGCAGCGAAGCCCAGGTCATTCAAAAATATTAACATTAACAGTTTGCCTTTAACTTGGAAATTTAATAAAAAGCTTGGATGACAGGACAAATTATGACCGAGTGGTTAAACGATCTTGATTGGAAAATGAGAAAAGAAAAACGAAACATTTTGTTATTCTTGGATAACGCAGGATCTCATCCAAAAGAAATTCGCCTAACAAACATTAAAATCATATTTTTACCTCCAAACTGTACTGCGGCCTGTCAACCCCTTGACCAGGGAATTATAAAAAAATTTAAAACTTATTACAGAGGTCTGATACTAAAACATCTGCTAGTAAACATTGATACTACCGACACAGCCTTTGAATTAACCAAAAAAATTACACCATTGGATGCAATCTACTTTGCAAAATCAGCTTGGGAACAAGTTACTAAGGAAACGATCAAAAACTGCTTTCGCAAAGCCGGATTTAGATATGAAAATCAAGGTGACCATCAGCCTACTGAAGCTGATACATTTGATCCGGAGGACGACTTACCACTAAGCATGCTAGCAGAAATTATTAAAAATAAAAACTTGTTAGAGTTGGCAGGCGAAAACTTAAATGATTTTTTCAATATGGATGAAAATGTTTATGCAGAAGATCCACAGCTAGAAAAAGTGGACAATCCAATGGAAGTGGAAGTGGAAGAACTTTCCGAAGAATCTGATGCGGATGAATTTGCAGCATTAGATCCTATTATAAATTATGATAAAGCTATAACCCTAACCAAGCAGCTTAAAGCTTTTGCCCAAAATAACGGGGATGCAGAATCTTTGGAGCTCCTCTCTAAACTGGAACTAAGATTTATGGACGCTATTTTAAAGAAAAAACGAGGCAAACTAAAATAGATGAATTTTTTACTAATTAACATAATGTTGTGTGTTTTTTTCTTTTCTATTTTTAAAATAATAAGGTACATATTATTTGTATATTTATTTAAAATAAATCACCAAAATTTTTTAATTAAAGTTTTTTAAAGAATTTTTTTTAATTTCTTTTAAGCGGACACCCCCTTGGACGGACACTTTTGGCCGGTCCCAACGGTGTCCGCCCAAGGAAGATTTCACTATATATATATATATATATATATATATATATATATATATATATATATATATATATATATATATATATATATATATATGTGTATATATAAGACAATAGAGTTTCTAAAGGCAGTGAGACCTCGTAAAGTATTGGCCCTTGATAAAGTGGCAATCCAGCCACGAAACGTTGGGATAAATACAATAGTATTTTTTATTTGCCTGCCCTCATCCCGCTATACTGGCTATACGACTCCAATTTGTAATATTTAAAGCTTTATTATGTGTTTTTTTATATATTTGATTACATAGGTACTTATTTTACTGAAAAAATACATACAAAGTTGGTGAAAGCTTGAAGAATGGCCGTCTACAATAACTGATATACTTCGATCAGATAGATAACTAGAGAGCCAAGTACAGAGTTTAGTTGAAAGACCATAGAAAGGAATTTTATTAAGAAGTGCGGCATGCCAGACCTGGTCAAAAGCTTTGGATATATCAAGAGCAACGATCTGCGACTCACCTAAAAACTCAAGAGACTTGTTCCAACAGTGTGATACGAAGGAAAGAAGATCTGCTGTAGATCTTTTGTGGCAAAATCCATTCTGCCTGTCATGCAAAATTTTGTGTTTTTCTAAGTACTTAAGAATTTGTGAAATAATTAATTTTTCCATTACTTTACAAAGAACTAAGAGAATTGAAATTGGTCTATAGTTAGATGGAAGAGATTTAGATCCTTTCTTGGGAATATGTTGAACACGTGCAGCTTTCCAGCTCTCCGGAAAGATATCTGTGTCGTAAGAAATTCAAAAAAGCCGAGTTAAGAATTTATTATTTTTAAAAGAAATTTTAGTCAGATTTTATTTTTAATTTAAATTTTCATTGTTTATATAGAGTGCCATGATCAATGATCATTTTAACATCACTTTTCATACTTTATTTTAAAATAATTCGAAATCGATTTTATCTTTTTAAACTATTTTAAAAGAGGGCTCTTAGCATAATTTTTTAGTTTTTGCCCTAGCTTAAAAAGTAAAATGGGACCATATCACTGGGTTAATATTTCTAAATGCAGTATTTTAAACTGAATCCAACGATGTAAAATATTAAGACACTCCATTTCATTCATTAGACATCAAGGACTGGTCCTCTACGTTTACTTTCAAAAATAAATCAAAGCTTTATTTAAGGACTGCGAAAGGGTAAGTATTTGCCTTTTCCTTTTTTCTTGGTATGAATAAAATGGGGATTATCTTTTTAAATATACTTTACCATATTAATAACTATTTTTGTTATTATTATTATTATTAATATTATTATTACTATTACAATTTCCTATTGTCTTTTTATTAAAATTGTTTATTAATATAAATAATAATTATTTAGTTAGATAATCTAGTTATTATTATTATATAACAGCATTAAATGTGTGTTTTATATTTACTTTTATTATGATTAGGTAGAATGACATTGCTAGACCTCATTTTTGCATATACAGGGTGATTCAAAAATCGATCACGAAACTTAAGGGGGTAATTCCACTTCACCAAAATAAGGGTAGAGCTTTATAATTATTTTTTTTAAATGTGATTCGTTTTTGAGTTACAAGCCGTATATATTTTGTCAAGAAGAATCACCTCCTTAAGCTTCGTGATCGATTTTTGAATCACCCTGTATATATTTTTCCTATTTTAATTTTTATTGAAATAAAATACCTCTTTTTGTTATTTATTTATTTATTGATATATGACCTATTTTTATTTAATATGTATTGTATGGACGATAAGAGTAGGTAGACCAGATGTAATCCCAGAAAATAGATAAATTAACTTTGCGGCTAGGCATCATTGTTAAATCATCACCAATGTCAAGATATTGGAGTTTGTTTGAAGTTATGGGTTCCCATTTTACATACTGAAGAAGTTTAGCTGAGTCATCATCAGGTGTAGGATTTCTGAAACATTAATTTTAATAATTAATTTTTGATATCTTTTTTATATCCACGAAGTAACCAAAAATAGACACTAAAGGCATATTATGCCATTTTTTTAATATAGTAATATACAGTGACCGCAAGAAATGTTGAACCATGTAAAAAACTTTTTATTTTTGATTTCTTTAAAAATTTATTTCTGATAAAAATCTCTGCATACACCAAAACTCACAAATCATTAATCAAAATTTAAATAAATCATAGCATATACGAGGTAGGTGCAAATTAACAATTATGGCCCATAATCAAAACTACCTTTATTTTTAAACTTTTTATTTGAAAAAATTGTTAAAAATTAAAAATTATGTAACATTTTAAAAGCATAGTCTCCTATTAAAAAGTAAAAAAAAACGTACTCTTCCAACTTACCCCGTATAAAGATTAGATTGAACTAAATTAAGTACAAAAAAACAACAAAAACCTCGTCATTCCTAAAGCATTTAGGAAAGAGGGTTTTTGCTCTTTTGTGGTTCAATAAGGCTAAAATTTAAAAGACCCTTTAAATTATTGTTCTACATTATTTTTGCCTAATAAAAAAATGTCCTCAAATTTTTAAATTTAATATTACATCTTCGTTTTTAAGGATTATTCCTAAGATAATTCTTTAATACACTTTAAACTTTTTTTTTATTACAATAATCCCAATCAAGTTTATATTTTTGAAAAAAATTGTAATAGTAAATAAAGTTTAGATGTTTTTATAAGGCAAAAACGATCTGGAACAATAATTTAAAGGGGCTTTTAAATTTAAGACCTATTAAACCACAAAAAGCAAAAATTTACTTTTGTTTCTTAAAGTGATCTAAATGTTCTTAACTGCTTTAAAAATAACCAAGCTTATACATTTTTTCAAAACTTAAGGGCAATAAGGATAATTAAAGGCAATTAATTTAGTCCGATCTAATCTCTATACGGGGTAAATAGAAAAAGTAGTATTTTCCTCAATTTTTTATTAGGTAGTTTTCTCTCGTGGTACTTTGCACCTACCTCGTATACGCTTTAAATTATTTAAATTTTGATCAGTGATTTGTGAGATTCGGTGTATATGTAGAGATTTTTAACAAAAATGTAAAAAAATCAAAAATGAAAAAGTTTTTCGTATGGTTCAACATTTCTGGCGGTCACTGTATAGTAAACTAGTCTACATTTAGTACTCACGATGTTTTGGCAAAGTTGGTCCACAACTTAACAAATCGTTTTCTTGTCAAATTATCTGTCTCTGTGGAAATAGGTTTTGTGGAAATATTAAACAAATAACCCAATTCCTCGGCATGGGCAACTTTACCAGCACCTTTAAAACGTAAAGAAGTAATATATTATTACCTTAAATTATTTTACAAATAGAAAAGCCCGGACAGATCCTAAATTTTAAAATTTTAAAACCTATAATATACTCTATACTAACTATACTTCGTGCAACGTACAAATGCGAAGGAAATAAAAAAGTTCACATGTACGCTGATATGGACAGGGTCATGGCCGTACCTACCAGGTGGTGCAAGTGGTGACAAAACAAACAAAAACATACGCGTTTAAAAAAATATTGTTAACAAAGCTATAGGTTATTTACAATTTTACAAATTTTTTGAGAAGTAGTCTAACCATACTGCAACTATTATTTTTTATTCTAAGTTAGTTGCAATAAAAATGGGTCATAATATGGATTGCCACCTTCTAATGTAAAGTGCCCTTATATCGGATACTTCTTTATTAAGCCCAGTATAAATTTGAATTTTTAATGAATCTGTGATGTTTTATAACAATATAAAGTATAGGCTTCATTTAACTATATATTGAACAAAAATTAAACGCATTTCATTATTTAAAAATTAAAATAAAATATGGACAATTTTGTTGACAACAAAACATAAGTAACTATACCATTCCTTATTAGGCAAAATGGTCTTTTGGTTAAGGTTTAGTTTATAGGACAAAGAAAAGTTATTATTACTTTTTCCTGCATGCACTAAACTAAAGTCAACATTTGTAGACCCATTTGGACTTAAAAATTAAAATGTAAAAATGTAACATTATTTACCTAAATGTCTAATCTGCGTTACCGATTAGCACGTTTAAAAACTCAAAGTATCACAGTTTAAAAAAGTTATATGTTTTATTATAATTACCATTAAAACTAAAATAAAAACATTCAGATCTCGGTTTTTCTCTTAAAAATAACGCTGATGGGAAGAAAAAATCGTTTCCCGTAAAATTGGCGAATGTCGCTTACGATGTTTTGTAAAAACGCATCGATATATCCTATTCTGAAATCATAAATTTAATAATCTTATGGATACTGGGTCCATTTATCGGGGATTTTATTTTTATTAAATTTTGCGTATATCCTCACTCTAACAGATCGGGCCGACTGCTCGTCAGCGACTGCTATCAATTTCTGATGGTAATCCTATTAGCAAAGCGACATCGTACTACTTTCGCCATCTGTTGGTCTATTATTCGGTGGATTAAAATAAGCGTCATATAGAACTGCAGAGAAGTTTTAACAGATTAGAGATTTCTGGGAATCATTACTGTCCCATATTAGGCAACTATCCGATATTATGGCACCTTACTATAATACAAATTTAGTGTTTTGTTTGTTTTTATTAACCACATAAACAAAATTATCTTATAAAAGAAAACAAACTGGACAGAAAGGTTACCTGGAATTACTAAATGGCCCTGGCTCATGCTACCATAATATGAAAATTGGTAGATATAGACTGGTGAAAATTTGGAGTGTAGTTGTGCATTTTTATAAGAGCTTCTTAGGAGCATGTTGTCACTTCTCCACTAAAAATTAAAAATAGATTTAACACTTTATTATCTAGTGGATTTTTAATCATATCTGCTGTATGTAAAAAATTGGCTATTGTTGTACATATTTACACATATTTGACCGGATTAATACATCTTTTCACCAAGCTATGGATGGTGGAGGGGAGGATAACCATCTAAATGTTTTAAAAAGTGTCCGTCGAAAGGAGCAACTTAAGGTGGCGCCACAGTAGCCAGAGGAGATTTTTTAACCAATGAGCATGAATTATTAGAGTGAGATACAAAATGAAAAAAGACACATAGATACAAAATAAAAAAGGAAAAAAATACCAAAATCCCTCCAGTGGCTACTGTGGCGCCATCCCAATTTGCTACATTCCGATGACCACTTTTTCAACTTGTCCGCCATAAAAGATGGTTATCCTTCCCTCCACCATCCATACACCAAGCAGAACTTTGTTGTTTCGTTTGTTACGATATTTCGTGGAAGCAAAAATAAACTGTCAGTCCCTGTGTTAATCTACTAGCCCTATTTAAAAGAGATGGAAGAATTGTTTGCGCGTAAGGCTACCGTAAATGATGTAAATTGTTTTTTGCCACGCTTGTGCCGTCCGAAATATTGAGTCGGACTAGGGCTTGTTTTAGACGCAAGCGATTGTTCGGCAATATATGTTTTTAGGTACCTAGTTTTTGAGTTGTAATTAAGTTAAATATTTGATGACGTTTTTTGTCAACTTCAATGAATTTATTGACGCATGAGTTATCGACGGCACGTACTTTATATCTTATAAGAATCGCTCTACGCTACCGTTCTAGAGATACTAATTATTAAATATATTCTTCAATACAGTGAGGATGTTAAAAGCCTTTTCCCATTTATCTTTTAATTGGAACAAAATATCGAGCTCAGGTGAAATTTGGGTAAAAGAGTGTCACTTAAACTACTTTTTGGCATAAAATAATTTCGGTCATCTGGTGTAGACTAAGAGGTCACTAAAAACTTTATTTTCAAATGAAAAAGGGGTCATGTAGCACGTCGTTTTAAAGGCCCTATGGTTCTCTACCTAAGGCCAATTTGCTTTAAAAAATCGGCCCAGCCGTTTCAGACCTAGAACCGTTTAAAAATTGGCTAGTAGTAGTAGAGAATCAAAGGCATATGAAAACAAGCTGCTATGTAGGGGTCATGTTTTATTTGAAAAAAAAGTTACTAGTGTCCCCTTGGAACTAGACCAGATGACCGAAATTATTTTAATGTCAAAGGTAGTTTTAGTATACTCTTTTATATAATTTTTTTCACTTATTTTTTATTTTAATTTTTATCCGATGTCGACATTTTTTCCATTCAATTTTAAAGAAATAGAGTACGTTTTAGAAATTTAAACGCTTGTAACTCTAGAACTACTAGGCCTAGAAGCCTTTAAAATAGGGTGCTATATCCTTCCATTTGAAAAGGAAAGTTTCTTGTCCCCCTTGGTACTTGGCCGTGTGACTAATTTTTTTTTTTAAGTTTTTATTTAACTTACAATGTATGTTATGTATGTTTAATATGTATAGAAGGGTGAAATCTTGCAACTTGATTTTGAAGCACTTATCTTTAACCGATTGAGCTGAAATTTGGTATACACGTTTAGTTTGGATAACAATGCATACCTAAATAGCTGTGTTATGTCATTCTTAATCCAACATGGTGAAACCCCAAGATTGCGGACTAGTTATTTTTAATGCACTCTTACAATATGGGTATTAAATAAAAGGGCTTGCCAAGAGTAACTCAGAAACTAAAGTAACATCACTCTAAATCCAACACGGCAAAACACCCAAGATGGTGGACTAGTTATTTTAATGTAGTCTTACAATATGGGTATCAAATAAAAGGGCTTGCTAAGAGTAACCCGAAAAAGTTACATCTTTTAAGTCCAACAAGGCGGAACACCCAAGACGGCGGACTTTTTCATGTACTTCTGTAATATGGGTATCAAATAAAAAAAAGAGTGCTAAGAGAAACTCGAAAACTAAAAAGACGTCAATCTAAATCCAACATCGTGGAACACTTAAGATGGCGGACTAGTTATTTTTAAGGCATATCTAAAATATGGGTATCAAATGAACGGGCTTGCTGAAAGTACCTCAAACATAAAGTAAAATCAATCCAATATCGCGGACCAAGTTTTTTTCATATAAGAATCAAGTAAAGAAGACTTCGATGCAAATGCCTAATTTTATTGCAGCTTTTTATTCAGAATAAACCGAAAAAATACTTTGCAGCAATGATAAGTTAAATAAGATAAATAGACTGAGAAACCTGTTAAGCTTTTAAATCATAGATTTTACATCATATAGATTTTGTATTGACGCTACATTTTTATGGTAAAAGTTTAAAAAAAAGTGTATTTTATTCTTTTTAGTGCATTTAAATAAAAGCTTGTTTTAAAAATAGATTTTTACTTTTAATTATAACGTTGCTTAAATGACACCCTTTTACTTGAATTTTACCCGATCTCGATATCTTGTCCTATTCAACAAATAAAGTGGGGAGGACTTTTAATATTATCATTAATTATTTTTGGTTGCACTAAAGGCCGTATGCACCCTTGTACACGGTGGGCCGTTTATCTTGGGACACTACCTTATCTTAGAAACTATAGCAGATGGAGCCAACAAAGTTAAATACAAAAGTTAATGGGGGTATTACAAACCTTTAATTTATTTAAATGTTGTATATACAGGGTGTTTTATTATTCGTGGGCGAGTATCAACTTTCTTATTTTAAATAGAATTCCTGGTATATTATTTCATTTTTGAATTCTGCACGAAATTTTAGACAAATCTTGTGTATAATGTCCTATACCTAAGTCTAACCTTTTTTAATATTTTTAATTTTTTATACGAAAAATGACGTTTGCAAGCCGTAAAAAATCTGCCAATTTCTTCATTCGCAAGCATTTATTGTTTCACTTTAATTACGGATTTTATACGCAATTTCGATAACTAATAATACAGGGTGTGCGAAAAATAAGATTCAAAATAAAATTTGAAAAACTGCGAAAAAACGTTTTTTCTAATGGAAACTACCTATTTTTATATTCTTGTCCTATTAAGCGTTAAAAATTAGGGCAATTTTATATAAGGTTGTCTATGCCTAATATTTTTATTTAAACATTCGTCTATCACAAATAATATGCTATTGCCGTATAAGCAGTTAGTGCGAGTTGGCCATCACGGCGTTGAAACAAAACAAGTGCTAGAACGCTGTCTCCTTGGATCCGTCTTTTGTTGTTGATTACTGTCATAATTCAAATATTTTTTGACACATCTTGATTTATTTATTTATTGTTTATAAATTTAGTTTATTCGCTTGGTTATGTACTAATGTTTACCACGGAGGAAAAGATTGATATGTTAGAAAGTTATATATCGAACAATAAAAACCGGACTCTAACTGCTTATACGGCAACAGCATATTATTTGTGATAGACGAATGTTTAAATGGAAATATTTTAAAAAGTAAAAATAGTAGGCATAGACAACCTTCAATAAAATTGCCTTAATTTTTAATGCTAAATAGGACAAGAATATAAAAATAGGTAGTTTCCATCAAGAAAAAACGTTTTTCAAATTTTATTTTTAATCTTATTTTTCGCGCACCCTGTATTAATAGTTATCAAAATTGAGTATAAAATCCGTTATTTGAGTCCTTTTTCTACAACAAAGCTTACTGAAGTGGAACAATAAATGCTTCCGAATGAAGAAATTGGCAGATATTTTACGGCTTGCAAACGTCATTTTTCGCATAAAAAATTAAAATGTCAAAAAAGGTTAGACTTAGGTATAGAACATTATAAACAAGATATGTCTAGAATTTCGTGCAGAATTCAAATATTAAAATACCAGGCGTTTTATTTTAAATAAGAAAGTTGATACTCGCCCACAAATAACGAAAAACCCTGTATATACAACATTTAAATAAATTTAAAGTTCGTAACACCCTTATTAACTTTTGTATTTAACTTTTGGCTCCATCTGCTGAGATAAGGTAGTGTCCCAAGATAAACGGCCCATCACCCGCTGTACAGATAATCCATGCTTTTATAGGCGGGCTTTTCTACCCAAGCTTGGCTTTTAATAAAATGGTTTGCACCGTAAAAAGTTATTCAGCCTTGTAAATCTTTACATGTGGTATCGAACGTACTAATTTTACCTAATTTTTTTTTTGCTAGGTAACCCAATAATTAAAAAACCTAAAAATTTACCCTGAGCCAATTATGGGCACCTCAGCTTCAGATATTTTGTTTTTTTTGTGCAGGCTTTAATATGTGCGATACACTATTAGTATTTTAAATGTGTTAAACTTAAAAACAAAACATACACCAAAATGATTACCTAATATAAATAACAAAAACTAAAGATTAACAAAAAGGAATAAATTTAACTACTTAATTTACTACACTAATAATTCAAATGTTGCTTTAAAATGAACCAAGTTAAAAAAAAGGAACATTACTATTTAAATTATTGAAAATGTCACCATTATTGCTTATACCCATTATATCTTTTAAAACCAAATTTGTTTTCTTTTGGAGACAACGCATATACGTTATAATTATAAATAATAATTGTTACCTACGTGAACTGAGTCTCACGGGCACATAAGAGTTAAAATATTCATTAAAAATGTCAATAAATGAAAAGGAATTTTTAACATACTAGTTACTTTTCTCATCGCCCACTAAAAAGACAAATTTAAAAATGATTGTATCCAATACTACGTTATTGCTTTATTTAAAGTACTTATATCATGCTTTGGTTAAAAAGCTTTTAAAAGGCCTCTACAAAAAAGTTTCCCATTGACACTTTTTTCTATTCCAAATTTTAACAAACGTGCACAGATTTTTTTTGAATAAACGGTTTTTCCAAATATCTAGTAGGCCATTATTTTTGAAAAAAAAACAAAAAGTGATTTTAACTAAGTTCTAAAAACCACAATTCTTTCCTTATTTAACTGTCTCTGTAAGTAGCTGTAGCGGTTTCCGAAATCTCTGTACTAAATAACGAAAAAAAAACAACCCTGTGTAAATAAAAACATTAGTATTTTCCTAACCCCAATTAGGTACTTTAAAAACTAAATTAATTCTCACTTCAAAATATGTGGCCAAATTTTCCGCAAAGCTTCCATTTTCACCAACGTATGTTTTATGTATTTCTTTGCCAATAGCCTTTGCAGTAGCATTTTCGTTTAGGTGCATACCTGGCATTAACATTTCTGGATTCATATCAAGTTCTTTAGCTTGACTGACTGCTGTTTTTATATCTGAAAATACGGGCCAGTAATAAAATTAACATGATTGGAACACTTTTAAAACTTTTTAGGGGTTACCTTTTGACGAGTCTACCACGAATATTAATACCGCCATTTATGGAGGCGGCTTTTTAACTCAACCTGTCAGTGTCAAATGTTTTGTATGACGCACTGGGCGAAGGCGTCGAATAAGTTTATCACAATGTTTTTCATGGAACATGCTAAGGGTTACAGTCGATCATGAGACTATAAGGCTTAAACACATGTTCCGGGTATCGAAGTGGGTGGGCTACGTAACTGTAATCCTTACGATTTTTGGCACAATGTTTAAAAATTGCAGGTAAAAGATTATGGTTAACTTGTCCGATAAAAAAGACGCGTTCACCCAGTCCGACACCCAAAATATTTGACATTGACAGACCGGGTTAAAGCGCCGCTTCCATAAATGGTGGTATAAATATTCGTGGTAGACTTATCAAAAAGAACCCACCTAAAAGGTTTTAAAAGTGTTCTTAAATCAGAAATTCCATTTCATTACTGGGCCAGGGTCTATTAGCCATTATTAATATCAAACTTTTTTATACCCTGCTAAATAAAATTAGGTCGGTAGATAGTATATTAAAAAACAGAGTGCTTGAAGAGATTGAACCCTATGACATAAAAACTTTTTAGAAAAGGAACGGTAGACATTTCCTTATTATGACGAAATTTCATTTCTTATTTACTTGTAAATTATAATATGAAATAAAAACTTTTATTATTATTTGCTTGTTTCTAACTTTGACGTACTGACGGCGTTTTGGCAGCAAATACCAGTTTTTTAATATACAGTGTTCAAAATTGGTAGGGAATCTACTGAAATCTTGAAAACTTTAAGAGATAGAAAGATGGTTAAATGAAGAAAGTTGTGGGCCATTCAATGGTTAATCTAATGCCGTTTTAATGACGGCTGTGTCTTGTTTGGTTTTTGAGGTATTTTGAAAAAACAGGAAATGTGCATTTTTTGTTTATTTTAAATAATTTTTGAAATCTGTAATAATATTATTGGGGCAACATTTTAAGAGCAATGCATTTTTGTATTCAGATTTTAATTTGGACGTTTCGGTTTTAAAATACCATCATCAACTTTTGTTTTTCTTATGGCGACCATTTTTTTTTTCACATTTTTAAAAACGTTTATTTCCTTTTAAAATGGTGTATAACACTTTATAGGTATATTCGATTTTTATGTCAAAAATCGTGAAAATTATTTTTTTGTCTGAGTTGGCCATGACTGCGGAAGCAATCATGGCCATGAATCAGTTGCTATTCATTTTCCAATAAGGTTCTATGTTGGAAAAGGTAATGCAAGTTTATTTCTGATTTTTATAAACCTATGTATTTACCCAGACAAAGATGAATATTTACCTTGTTTGCATCAGCACTATAAAATATGTGTTAATAATATCAAGCTGCAATTTTTCCTACAGAAATGTGTGCGTTTGGTAAAAAACTTGTTTTTTTGTATTATCCATAACATACAAAAACCTACTTTAAAGCCCCCAAATTGTTACGAACACAAATATAAAACTAAACTATACTTACATACTAGTATCTAAAAACTCTCTTTTCTTCACTTATCCCTATTAGCAAAAATAATTATAGTTTCAATAATTATTGTATTTGGTAATAGGTACAAATTTAATTGCATATGGGAATTAAAATAAATCCAGACAAAATATTGGTATAAAAACATAACAAACATTCAACATTTTTTTGTAGATTAAACCTGATTTTTATAATTCATAAGCAGCCATCAACAAGTTAAAGTCTTTTAAAATAAAGAATTTATGGTTTCGTCCGTTACTTTGTGACCGTACATTTTAAATTAATAAAATAAAACAAAAATATACTTTGTTCATAGTCACTTTAATTGAATGTTTAGCCGTGACAGCTGTTTCGTAGTACAACTACATTTTCAAACGTTTGAAAATGTAGTTGTACTACGAAACAGCTGTCACGGCTAAACATTCAATTAAAGTGACTATGAACAAAGTATATTTTTGTTTTATTTTATTCTTTTAAAATATGTTTTCTTCTAAGGTAACTATGGTAATTAATTAATAAAAAATAAGAACATACACACATTTTTGATACAAAGTTTACGGCTTTATATAATTAACACATATTTTAATGTGCCGATGCACCTAAGGTAAATATCCATCTTTGTTTGGGTGCATAAGCTTAAAAAGTTAGAAATAAACTTATATTACCTTTCCAAACATAGGTCCTTATTGTAAAATGAAAAGCAATTGCTTTTAGAGGTAATGACTTTCGCAGTCATGGCCAACTAAGACAAAAAGTTAATTTTGACGATTTTATACTTAAAAATCAAAAATACGTATAAAGTGTTAAACAACTATTAAAAAAAACACTTTTTTTTTAATGTCCAAAAATGAAAGGGCTGCCATAAGAAAAACGAAAGTTGGCGATGGTATCTCAAAACCGAAACTTCCAAATTAAAATCTGAAAACAGAAATGCATTGCTCTTAAAAATTTGATATAATAATGTTTTTTACAAATTCAAAAAATTATTTAAAATATAAATATTTCAGAACTTTTTCTAAAATGCACATTTTTAGTTTTTTCAAAAACTAAAGAAGATACAGCCGTCATCAAGACGGCATTGGATTAACCATTGGATGGCTCACAACTTTCCTATTTAACCATCTTTTCATCTTTTATTGTTTTTAATATCCCAATACTTTCCCTACCAGTTTTGGACACACTGTATAGACCGTGAGCCAAGTGCAAAATTTTGTCAGTTATTTCCCCTCAGTCCATAACTCGTAGAATGCTTTAAGAGGGTCGTACATGAATTGTTGTGAGCGTCAGATGTGTATTCGATGGTGGAGTTGTACAGGGTGCTCCAGAAGAAAGATCAGTATTAAACTTGGATTTTTTAAATGGAACACCCTGTATATTAGTATATATTTGTCTTGTAGGAATAAACATTAGGTACGTTTTATTAACGATCGCTATACTAACACTGAAAGGTTTTTAAATATTTGTTTTTTTTAATCATGACAAAAAGAAAATGTTTATATATCCTACCTTACTTACGCTTAACTCATTATATTATGTTAGATTGCTAGAAAATAAATGTTTAATCACCTATATTTACATTTTTTACTAGAAATTACACAAGATGTCGATAATCTAATATTTAATAATATATTAATTTCTGGGAACCCTGTATAATTTTTAGTAAAAAATGTAAATGTAGGTAATGGCACAGTTTATATTTCAGCAATCCAACATATTATCAGTGGCGTAGCGGGCTTTGGAGGGGTCCCGTATCAAAATGTTTCAAGGTGCCCAAAAAAAATTAAGGACCCAAAAAAAGTCCCTACTTTTCCCTTAAAAGAACTACAAAAATTTTTGAAGGTCAACAAAAAAAAAGTCTGTCTAAAAACATTGGTCTTCACTTTTCTAATTGAACCGGCACTTTTCTAACACTAATTTTTGCTTACACACATTTGGGGGCCCCAATAGCCCAAGGGCCTCGTACCACGTATCACGTATACGGCTAATATGGCGGTAGCTACGCCCGTGCTTAATATGCAAAGTCAAGCCTACGTAAGGTAGGATATATTAAATCTTTTTAAAAATCCTATACTTTGGCCACCATAAATTGATAATAAATACCTAGTAAGTAACTTCGGTTACTGTATTTTTTAACCAATAAAATAAAAAATTTCCCAACCGTGAAAAAAAATCTGTTTTTGAATCGTTAACATGAAGTTAAAGTACTCCACTTTAGTACACTACATAAAGTGTTAAAAAAGTAAAATTTTTTAACCCTTTAAAGCGTTTTTTACACTTTGAATTAATTTTTTGTTTTAATGCCTACTACAATAACCTTAAATATCAATGGATGCAATGTAAAAGTAAACGCGACAACAACCGAACCAAACGGTCGAGTTACTTTTGATTTCGTCATTACTTCTTTTAGTTCATGTGTAACTAGTTTTAAAATTTGATAGTTTGAAAATAAGTTTAATAGAAATTATCGAAAATTAATAGTAATAATGAATTTAAATGGCTAAGGAATTGAATAGGAATTTATACTGTTTTAGTATTATGTTTACAAAAAGTAAGTACATATAATTTTCTAAATTAAATAATAAATACATAGTTATAAAGAGGATAATTTTCTCTTAAAAAATTAGGCGGCTATGATTTTTTGTTGCAATATAATGGCTGTGCTGCAAAAATTAAAATTAATAAGTTTATAAATAAAACATGTATAAAATGGTATTTTGGGAAATTTTTATACGGTTGTGGAAAAAATATAGTATGTAACACATGCATAAAGTGTCTTTATTTTACTCATGAGATTGCCGCACTCGCCTAATGGCTCGTGCTGTCAAACTTCCCATTCGTAAAAAAATATCACTTTATGCACTTGTTAGATAAATTACTATTTTTATTGTGACAACCAGGGTTACTGACTTTTAAACCAATGAAATACATTTCTGTTCAGGTGTCTTTTTAACACGCTTTTATTAATTTAATTTATAGTGAACAGAGTATAAATATCTTAAAAACCTTCCATTTTTGGTATATGTATCGCTGACAAAATTTAAGTTATTTTTATTTCTACAATCCAAAACTAAACTAATATACAGGGTGTTCCATTAAAAAAAAAGGTGTTTGATATGGATCTTTTTCTGAAACATCGTGTATAATTCCACCATTGTTGCAGCAGCTGATGCTCGCAACAATTAAGATATAACCCTTTTAAAGCGTTTTACCAGTTATGGACTGATGACTGATAATGTTTTTATTATATTTGTCTTTTACAAAGAAATTATTTTGTTGTTAATTTAACTTTATTCTTTACTACATATATATGGTTGTAATACTTTATTCAGTGCATTTCTGTAATGTTCTTCCCCTTTTTATTTCTTATCCGACTTCAAAAAAGGAGGAGGTTATATTGGTAGAGGAGCACAAAAGGGAGCTTAGGGATTTACTACAGTGCGGCAGATTAGTATACCTGGGGATACCTTGTACCTGGTTAAGTACCTCCACCAAATGTCCCGTATACAGGGCCGATCATAAAACACAAAAATATATCCATCAGAAATTTGCAAGCGCGTCAGAGATGAGAGAAGATAGGGTGAGTTATAGATTCTAAACAGTGTATATTCCCTTAATCTGACAATTACGGAGTGACGTAAAAAAAGCAAAGGGCCACAAAGTTTTAGAGAAAAATGTCATTATAACATTTTCGAGCCTAACTATTTTTTTATTTTAAAAAAATAATTCAAGGATAATGAAAAATATATAATCTGATACGATGTAAACGATTTTTACAAGTCAAAATATTAAGAGGTTTTTTGACATATTTAAAAATCTATAGTCGCTTTCCCCTCCGATGAAAAGCTATATGTACATTATGCATGCTTTTTTACTAAGATATGTGATATATGATGAGTTAAAAATTAGGAAAGAAATCCGTTTTTCTAAATATTTTTAAGATGCTTAGGCCGAGGCGAAAAAATTTGATACATTTATTTAAAGTAATAAGGCGATTGCTTAGTCTTAACCAAAACTTCAAGGTGTGATTCCTTATGTCATTAAAAAAAAAGTATAAACCTATATCCGCCCTTTTTTAAATATTTTTATTATGCTTCGACCAATTTGAATAAAATTTGGTACATATATTTAAAGTAATAGGACGCGTATTTAGCCATAACCAGATTGTTATTAATGGGTCCAGTGGCGTCTCAGTGGCCACCGCAGATTATAATATTGAGAGAAAAAGTATGCCCTTGCCTTTTTTGACGTTTTTATATATATTTTTTTAAATCTTTATGACATTTCACGATGGCTTATGCCTAAATACCAGTGTACCGTGATGTTTACGCTGGCTTACTGGATGTTTAATCCAATATTGTCGTGTTCCGTCAACGTTATCCAAGCACTGAAACATGCAATTGCATTTCACAGCACCTTTTAGACAACGCGGTAGTGCCACCACGGACGTTATTTTTAAATAACTACTACCTAGAAATGGCAGAATACTACACAGTGGTTTGCCATTGCCAACTGTGAGGTGACGAGCTATTAAAAATCCGATGTCCGACTCGGAGATTCGAACCCGGATCGCTGCGGTAAGAGGCTGACACGCTAGCCACTACACCACTGCTTGCCACACATGTTTTTATAATTAAACAATTAATAATACATCTTTCTAGTCCCCTGTATTTTTTATATCTAGCTTCGTTTTTTAAAAAAAAGATTAAAGCCACTTTAATTTCTTTTAAAAAGTACCCATAGACAACATTCCTTATCTACTAAGGTCAAAATTGTTTATTTTTAAATTTTTAATTTTATTTTCTGCTGTTTATGAATACTTTTTATTATCGCATAAAGTGTCGGCTTCAATTTTTTACTTTAAAACAAAGTAAAGTACAAAGAAAATATAAAATAATAAAAAGATAATTCCTAATAGCTTAATTATAACAAATATAAAAACGTGAATATAACTAGGTAGCATACTTTTTTCCCAAAAATATAAGTTACGGTGTCCACTCAGACGCCACTGGACCCAATGATAACAATCTGATTAGGGCTAAATACGCGTCCTATTACTTAAAATAAATGTACAAAATTTTATTTAAATTGGTCTAAGCATAATAAAAATGTTCAAAAAAATGCGGATATAGGTTTATATATTTTTTTTTAATGACATATGGAATCACACCTTGAAGTTTCGTACCGTTGTACACCCTGTATAACATTTTTTCTTCTAGTCATCTAAGCTTTGCAACTCAAAAGGTCTCTATGACGCTAAAGTAAATCCCCATTTAGCATCGTGGGGTTCCCTATATACAGGGTGTTTCACAACTTATCCAACAAACTTTCCGGGCTAATTCTACATTCAAAAAAATACAAAAACGTCATATGAACAATATCCTAAACGTCTTAGTTTTCGAACTACAGGGTGTTGAAAATAAAAAAAAATTTACCCGACATGCTTTTGATTTTTTCTAATCATTATATTTAAAATTTTTGGTTACTTTATTTATTTTGAAGTCGGTTAAGTTTCTTTTAATGTTTGTAATTGAATTTACAAAATATTAAAATAAACTTTGGTATATGGAATTGTTACATAAATACAATATTTTAAAGTGAAATTGACAAATAAACAATATAAAAGCGGGAATCTTGTGGCACATTATTTTAAAGCTCCTGACGGTACCTAATATCTCTAAAATATAAAGTTAATACTTCACCTACTACAAAATGGCGGTACTTTAAAAGATGCCTAAAAACCTGATTTGAATAACCATATTTTTGAAACTAAGAAACTTAGATGTACCTAATGTGGTATTGCTTTAAAGCTCTTTTAAAGGTGTAATATTACAAAAAAATATTTTTTTGTATATAATCACTAGTATTACCAATAAAAAGATCTATAAAAGAGTTTTAAAAAATACCGTATTAAGATCATCTAACTTTATTAGTTTTGAAAATATGTCTATCCAAATCAAGTATTTAGGTTTTGTAAGTACCGCATTATGTTGTAGGTAAAAATATCAACTATACTTTTTAGGGTTATAAAGTAGTCGTCAGGAGCTTTTAAATGCTGTGTCATAAGACCCTCTTCTAAAATTTGACCCAAGATGGCGCTCAGTCGCTATATTGAAATTTTCATTTGTTAATTTCACTCTAAAATATAGTATTTATGCAACAATTTTATTTTTTAAATTATAAAATTTTTAAACTTATCCGTTTAAAAAGTAAATGGGAAAAGGACATTAAAGAAATGCACTGTATAATAATTTGAATGCAGTGACTTCTTAAAAATAATTAACTCACCATTTAAAGAACCTATAGACTCTTCTGAATTGTGTCCTATTATAATGGGAATTCTCGCAATTTCACCAGCTTCTATAGCTTCATATAATGGCTCAGATAAAAATGAGAAATTAGATTTGACTTCAATAACTGGACCTATCTAAGTAAATAAATAAATGTAGATTGAGAATTAATATACAGGGTGTTCGATTATATTTTGACTCATTTTAATCGCGAGTAACAATATGGTAGGGGAGCTGAAGAGGGGATTTCGGGATTTACTACAGCGCGGCAGATTAATATACCGGAGGATATCTTAAACCCGATTAAGTACCTCCACCAAATATGAGCCCTGTATACAGGGCCGATCATAAAAAACAAAAATAAATCCATCAGAAATTTTCGAGCGCGTCAGATTAAGATAGGGTGAGTTAATTACATGCTAAACAGTGTATATTCTACTAATTTGACAATATGAGAGTGACGTAAAGAAAACAGAGCGCTACAAAGAAAAACGTCAGTTAAACATTTTCGAGCGTGGCTATTTTTTAATTTTAAAGAAAATATCTCAGGGATAACGAAAAATACAGGTTGAGTTAAATAACATTACACATAGGCAATGTGAGGAGAAGAGACAATCTAATTAGATCCCGGAATGTAAACATGCGTAACTAATACTGCTTGTTTTGTTATTTTATTACTTGCCAATGTACCAAAACTGCTTTCTCGAGTAGTATATAAGCCGATACGACCCGCACAAGCCGAAATAATAATAGTATTTTTCGACATATTTAAACGTCTTTAACCACTTCCCCCACCGATGAAAAGGTATAAATTATATAACAGTTTTTTTTACTATTTTCTAAGCTTTGCAACCCAATAGGTCTCTATGACATTCGAGTAAACCCCCATTTAGCATGGTGGGCTGCCCTACTAATAGAACAAATAACGTTATTAGCATGTAGTTTTTGCAGAAAGTCTTGGATTTTTAAAAGTTTTTTATTATATCCTCGTCATTTGGTTTTAATTCAGTTAGCACAAACACAAAATGGCCGATTTTCCGAATACGACAACTTAGTAATTCTTAATGAAACACCTTTTATATTTCTCCAAAAACCTATAATGTAATATTCCTCCTTTAAAAAATAAAACATAAACTATCGATATTTTTAAAAATAGTGGATTTATTGATCTCTAAAAAATAGTTTGAACTTTTGAAAAATATATCTTATTTCTAAGTAGTTTTTCGTTTGTACGAGTAACAATTTTATGTTGTCGTAAAAAATAAATTTCCAAGCTTCCTACTCAGCTTTGGTCCCTTTAGGTTTAGGGAAATGCTAAATAAAATATTTCCCTGTCCATGTATATTAAAAAAAAGGTTTAGAGTGCCATCTGTAACCTCTGCTTTCATCACTTTTTTGTTGATGTGCTAAAGGTACTTCATCATGACGATTCATTTTCTGTTGCTTCATACACTATTTCGACTGCCTCCACTTCTTTCTCTTCTGTTTCTTTAGATTCACTTCCAATATCATATAAGTATTTAGTATTTTTGTCAATATCCTTATAAGTTTATTTATGTCGTTTTTTATTTTCCTTTAGATCCTTTTAACTTTAAGAATATTTTTTGATAGGCTTGTCTTATTTTATTACACAAAATAACAGGGGTCGCCAGTGACCCCAAATACCTATAATTCAGGAAATAAACATTTGCGGCATACGTTATTTGCTGTGGTAGTAGTAACAGCCAAGCTATAAAGGTAGGTGTAGGAGCATTTAATAACACAAATTTTACAAGAAATATATATATAAAATATTATTCTGTGGGGTCACGGGCGACCTCGTGTTGTCGTTTAAGGGTTAAATGGAATACTAGCTTTATATTTTAATATTATCGTTTTGATAAGTGTATTAATATGTTCAGTATATTTTGGACATTTAAAAATATATAATCTAGGTCACTCCTGATCTGACATTCTTCACATTTGTCTGACGGAAAGTATATGAATCTTATTTAAATGTCCTGGATAACGGGCATGCCCAAACTTCATTCGTATGATGGTAGGTATAAACCGTTTAGAAGCAATTAAATACTATGCCAATATTTCTTAGATATACTATTAGTCAATAATGAGTACCTAGTAGGTGTATTGTTACAAAAATCTGCATCAGCTAGACTTAAGCTTTATTTAACCGGTAAACCATTTATAAAACTTTCCAAATGCCCCCTGTATAATTCGGAGTGCAAACTAGCACCACTTATTATTATACGTAGACTTTGGTATACCTAAGGTTTGCAGTTCAATGGATTCAATATTAGGAGTGTTATGTCGGGTGTATATACAAAAGGTGGATTTTCCAGGAAATATTTCAAATCCATTAGCTCTTGTCCACTCTAGCATTTTATTCATTGATTTTAATAGTAGTCTTACACTTTCATCATATTTTTAACCATAAACATATACACAGAAATAAATCTGCATGCTGCACTACTTTGAAGCCCAATATTTTATGTATATCAGCCGTAAACAAGTTAAAAGGACTCAAAACTAATTCCCGAGGTAGTCCTGTAAACACATATCTTGGTCCTTTTTTTTCATTATAAATATCTCTAACAAAAACACACCTTTTACTATAAAGGCTTATAATTGCTTGAGAAACAATTGGAGATATTTAAAAGTCCGTTATCATTTTGGATTTGAAAATTTTTAGATCTACTGTATCGTATGCACCTTTAATGTCAAGAAAGACTGAGGGAAGATAATCATTGAAATAAAAACAATTTTGTATATTTACTACAATACCTGACAGAGCATCTAGTATTTCAAAACCATTTCTATAACCAAAAAGGTTAATAAGAAGCAGATTTTTATTTTTAAACCTGAAATCCAAGCGCAATTTAATCAGTCTTTTAAGGTGTTAAGTATTCACAACAACAACGAAATTGATTTATAAGAATCACCACTGTTAGGATCTTTACCAGGTTTTTGTATTGGAATTAAAACAATTTTTTTAAACTTCAGCACATTCACCACAAAAAAAAATTAATTAAAAATATTTAACAATAAGAGTTTAGCTTTTAAGAGAAGGTTTTATAACATAAAATATTGTATGTCATCGTATCCAAAAAATGGACTAAGAAAAAATTAAAAGTCAAATTTGCATTAGACTCATTGTTTAACCAAGGAACCATGGGAGGGGCAACCTTATCAAATTGTTCAAACCATTAATGACTGTTAGGTTTTTGTGTTACGTTTTTTCTTAACATTTATCAGGCTTGTGATCACAAAATACTTGTAGGAGAATTTTTATTTAAATTTGAATCCAATTATTTCGAGCTTAATTTTTAAGATATTTTTTTGTCTAAGCTTAATTTCTTTTAGTTTTTAAGTAATTTTGAACTAAGATTTGTTTTATATTCTCCTAGAGCTTCTGGTCTCTTGGAAATCATAGCATTACAGTCAGGATCCCACCATGGTGAGGGAGGCCGCATGCAATAGGAATAGGGCTTATAAGAAGAAATACATATTTTAGCAGCTTCATTAATGAATTTTGTCAAAAAACTGTATTTTTGTGTTTAATGTCTTCAGGGTGTTTGGGTTTTTAAAACTTCTCGATAATAAAGGAAGCATATAAAGACCACTTTGCTTTTATTGTGTTCCATTTTGTTTTGGAATGTATTTTACCTTTAGCTTTATTATCAGTATTAAATATCATAATAATTGGAAAATGATCAGAGCCAAGTGTATCTGTGTCTTGAAATATTTAAAGTTGTTGATGTTTTAGCTCCAAGATAAACCTTTCTAGTTAATGAACCATAATTTAAAATTATTATACCGTAATCATCCATAATATTTAAAATAGACCCATAGACGGCTGTGCACAAGTAGGTACAGATGCATCACAAGCCAAAATCCGAGGTTAAGATAAAGAAAAGGTAGTTTTTATGGGTTGTTGTCTAGGGTGAGAAGTAAACGTATTTTGTGTATTAGGTAAAGCTGGCAATTGTGTAGCATAATCACTATTACTTAATAAAGGAAACATATTATTTGTAGCGACAGCATATCAATACCCCGGTTCAATAGTGTAACAAGTCCAAAAGATTAAATTGAAGTTTCTAATTTATCTATTTACTAATTTCAATGTAGAAATAACTTATATTTTATAAATTTAAATTATGAAGGCACAATCTAAATATGTAATAACCTCAAATTTATAAATATTTCAATTCTTTTGTGAAATAACCAAGTTTGTTTTAGTAGGTATATCGTCATTTTTGACTTGTTACACTATTGAACTGAGGTATAGATATGAGCTTTCATAACTTTTTGCAGCTTTTTAAAAAAAAAAATTTGTCTATCATAATTTTTTTATTACTTTGTTGTTTTATAAATGCTGGACAATTTTTAAAATTGGATTTTTGAGTACCTCTCTTACAATAAAATACAATTAAGTGTTGTGCATTTATGCTCAGACTATTCTAATTTGCTTTTACTACAAAACATACAAAGTTCATCATTTGATTTACATTGCTTTGAAATATGTCCAAAATTTAGGCATTTATAACATTGTGTTACCCAACCATAATAAGTTTCTACAAAAAAATTTCACTATCAATGTTTACTTCTGTTGGTAAAAATTTCCTCAAATTTTACTAGTACCGTTTGTCTTTTACCAAAAACTGGTTTTTGTTCTTTTGTAATTACCTTTTAAGTAAACCTTTTTATGTTTAATACTTTATTAGATAATTTTGCATTTTATAAAATATAATTTTCATCATAAAATGTATTTACATTTTTATTAATACCTTTAGATTCCAGAAAATGACTAGGTATAAATGCTCTAAGCTTTTCGTATATTAAACTGGAATAATTAATAGGATCATTAGCATTCTTAAAAAATCGAAGTTGTACTCTTATGCAATTTTTACCTACAGATTTTAACTTAACTACGTTTGTAACTATTAGTTTTTAATGCAAGAAATGTCCAACCATTAAAGGACGTAATCGACCGAGTTTTCTTTATACTTTCTATTATAGCATAAATAAAATTTAGGCTGTATTTATCCAGAAAAAATATTATAGGTTATTTTTTCATATCTTTGGATATTTCCTGTAATCCTGCATTGTTATTGGTATCACCATCCTGGATGTTAGAAACTTGAACTGATGTCCTATTGGTACTTTCACCCTCCCCCGCAAGGGGTGGGGGTTTATGTTAGTTTAAATTAACACTCACTTGGTAATACAAATTTATTTTTAAATATAAATAATTAATCAACACGTTTGGCGATCGAAGAACGCCACAAAAACAGCACTGATAAGAACCGGCTCTATTGTGCCTCGTCTTGATTTGACTGATTTGAAGTTTGACTTAAACAAAATTAAATTCCTACAAATTTGCCGTTTCAAGCTGACAATGAAAACTGCAAAAGTACAACTAAATTATCACTTTACTGGTCAGTTCTGTGCTAATCTTAGCAACTTCATTGATAATTATATCTCTGTTTAAATGTTGTCCCTCTCTACGTTCATAAAAAGGGGACTGGATTCATATGTGTTCTTGATTTACAGTTGATATCAATCGGGTTTTTATGATTTTCAGGTGTGAAAATACTGTCTCTCGCATGTCACCTGTGTAGACGTTATTGTCAACTTAAATTTTTAAAGAATATGCAAATTAAGAAATAAATCAGACTAAGACATATTAAAAATAACAAAGAATGCACACCTTAGACAAAAAAGTATTTATCCGTTTCATTACAATCAAATGTATTGAATTCCTTCTTTGACCAGACCTCTTCCATCTGTAGATCTAACTCTTCAAGGTGACTTTTCTAAACTGCACAAGGTGTCCTATTTTGGTTGCCACAGCGGAGTATCTCAGTTATTATCAAAGATAGAACCTTGCGGTTTTCGCGAACTTGAGCTACTTTTTGATGAAACAAAAGATGCCGTAAACAAATCCGTCATACTTCTGTTAAATTCAAGTTACATGCGATTTCAAAAAATGCATTTTCAGGTACCTCTTGTATCTTGGTTAACTGATAACCTATTAAAAACTATTCTCATAGAAATTTATTAAAATATTATTGTTTTTAAAACATTAACCAATGATGTTTTTTTTTAATGGAATATCCTGTTTATTTGTCAAAAAAAAAATATAAGCTTTTTAAAAATATACAATATTGCTTGTTTATTTTTATAAACAACAATGAAATTTCCAATTTTTGCTTATTTGATATCCAAAATTTTGTAGTAGGCCATGCAAACAAAACAATTAAAACAATTTTTTTATTGACTTGGGCCGCGGTCCGAATTGTGCTCACAGCATTTACGACGTATGGACTTTTAATGAGCGGTCCGACTTAAGTGAGCGCGCGCGCCAACGTCAGTTTTTAGTATTAATAATTCGGACCACTTCCGAGTGTGTTTACAAATTCAACATAACCTAACAAAGCATATAAACATGAGTGGAGCATGTGGTATAACTGATATAGATGAGAAAATGCTTGTATTTTAAGCAATTTCCGCAATCAAGGAAAGTGACGATAGATACATTTTATTTTGGATGCTTAAAATCACGGACATAATACATCGATTCAAACAAATGGCGCCAAAAACGTCGATGCTCACAGTGCTAACGATCCAACCCGTAAGTACTGTCAGCACTAGGGTGTGACGTTACATGTTACGTCATAGATTCCACAACGCTAACGGTAAGCGTGAAAGGCACCAATTGGACCGCGTAATGGTACGCTATGAGCGCTGTAAGCATAATTCGGACCACGGCCTTGATTACTGTAGTGGTGCTTGCGTCACGACTTTCAAAATTGGATTTTGCTATTAAAATTAATACTTAGTGTTTTTTCTTTTGGTATATAAATCTAGGTAGGTAGCACTTTCTTGGGCAAAATTTTTTATTAGTAAATGAATTTATTTTTTTAAATTTATTATTAGCATAGTATATTTAGCTTATTCTTGATTAAGAAAAACAGAACAAACAAGGTATTGTATTGGGTTAAGAAGTTAAAAACTTAAGTTTAAAGAAAAAAATGTGTTGCGTTATTGGAAAATATAATAGATCAATAGGTGTTTTTTAAATAAAAAATTGAAAAAAATAATATTTTATCAATAAATTAAAAATATATATATATTTTATTAAAAACATTTTTTATAAAAAAGAAAGAGTTACCTATCTAGATTTGTATAACAAAAGAAAAAACAGTATTAAGTTTTATAGCAAAATCCAATTTTTAAAAAGTCGTGACGTAAGCACAACCACAGAAATCAAATCAATAAAAAAATTGGTTTAATTGTTTTGTTTGTTTGGCCTACTGCAAAATCTTGGATAGGAATTACGAAAATTGAAAATTTTGTCATTGTTAAACTAACAGTGTTACATATTTTAAAAAGCTGGTAAAAAGACAAATTATTTTTTTCACAAATATACAAGGTGTTCATCATTAAAAAAAACGACATTAGTCAATATTTAAAAAATAAAATTATTTGAACATGTAACTACGCCGCTGCATTCTACGTAAAATTTTTAAAATAATCCGAATTTACCTTTTTAAAGGTATTAGTAACTGAGAGACAAATTTTTAAAATCGCCCTGTTGCTCAAAAACTAAGAGGGCCATAACAGCTTTGTTTGTGGGATCTTTTGTTTTTAAAAAGTAGCTTCGGTTCGCGGTAACCGCGAGGTTCTATCTTTATTAATAACTGAGATACCCGCAGTTGCAACCAAAATTGGATACCCTATATATCCGTTCCCAATTTTATTTTGTCCCTGAACGATTAGAAAACTTTTTATTGGTCCGCAAACTATTTAGGCTTAATTATTAATTTGCTTTCAATAATTTTCAAAATTCTTGAAATTTGACTCCTAAAGCACATTTTTAGAAAAGTTTTCAATATTTTTAATTTTATTGAATTGTTCTGGATCTAACCATGAACTATCTTGAAATATGCTCTTATTGGGGACAAATCGTTTTTCTATACTAGTTCTGGCACAATCTAAAATTTGAAAATATATACAGGGTGATGCAACGCCGGGAGGGACATAGGAAATCCCATGTAATTTTTAATGGGGTCAACTATTGACTCCCTAATTATTTTAGAAGAAAATTCTATTAAAGTTTATTGAAGAGCATGCAAATCTACGTATATGGTAAAAAGTTTAGATTTTTCTGTTTACCCGTTTGCTAGTTAGATGCTAATATATTTAAAAAAATTGTTACATTATTATTGTCTATTTATGAACAACAATAAAAATACCAGTTAGCATGACATTACGTTGTCATTTTGAAATTTAGTGCTTTATTATTATCAAAAAATCGTACAGTGAAAAGATTAAAGTTGTATTTATACAAACGAATTAAGTTAAGTTAAACTAAACTAGAGTAACAAATTTCAAGAACTTATGACATTTATAATATTTACATGCTTCAATAAATTATTAATTCTATTACAATAATTAATATGTTAGAAATAAACTTAAGATTTACGAAAATTTACAAATATTCCTTCATTGACTGCTAGACAATAACCCAGACGTTCATAAAATTGTCTTCTTACATTGGCTAACTGGTAAATTGAAATGTTATTGCATTCTGCAGAAATAGCATTTTTTTAACTCTAGATGAGATTAGCGAAATATCAGGAGACCTGGCTGGTCAATTTATGATGTGATGTAGGCCAATAACATTCCATTGTGTAAATATTCTCGAACAGCCAAAGTATTATGTGCCGGGCAGCCATCCATTTGGTACCAAATTTCCTGATTTTCTCTAGATACATCATTTAAAGCGGGTAAAATTAGTTTTTCGAGTAGTTCTAAATAAAATTCTGCATTCAAAGTTTAATTAAGAAAAAATGGTCCAATAATATGTTGTCCAAAAATCCCCGCCCAAATATTTACTTTCTGTGGATATTGCGTCCTCGTTTCGACAAATCTGTGTTGGTTTTCTTTGCTCCAGTATCGGTTATTTTGATGATTGGGTTTATTGTTTAACGTAAATGTGAACTCATCAGTAAAAAAATGTTTCTTAAAAATTCTCTATCCATCTTTGCCCTTTCCATCATGTCAAAACAAAATTCCTGTTGTCGTATTTTATCCCCATCCCTTAGCTCTTGATGTCTTTCATATTTGTATGAAATGTATTTTTGCCTTTTCAAAATATGGAGCACTGTTAATTGATCTTTTGCTATGATATCCTGAAGTTTCCTTGTACTCACCTTCCCTTCATTTTCTTCCACGTGCAATAAAATTTCCAAGTCTCTATCACCACTTACATTTTCTTTTCTTTGATACTCCCTAGCTTCACATCTGCAGTTATTTATCACTGTGCCTTTGGTCTCAAATTTTTTGATAGTCGTATCGTCTGTTAATTTTCCAGGTATCGGTCTATTCGGATACTGAGCAGCGAACATGTCTGACACCTTTTGGTAACTATTTCCTTGATAGTACCATTTAATCATCAATACTTTTTCTTCAGTAGTATAACTTATGGTTAATCTTTTCGCTCTATGATTTTTTGATAATAATAAAGCACTAAATTTCAAAATGACAACGTTATGTCACGCTAACTGGTATTTTTATTGTTCATAATTATGAGGCAGAGGCAGAAGAAGCATTTAAAATTTAACATCCTGATACATTGTATAGTTCTTCTTAAATAAAAAAATATAATATTAAAACTACTGACAATAAAGCACCAAGTTAAGAGGTGGATTAGAATTTTTTTATATTTAGTTCAGTTTTGACAAAATTTACATAATTAACGTTATTGCACCGTAGCGTAGGTGCGATATTACGTTGCTCGTTAAAAAGCAATATGTTTGTTTTTTTTTGTAAGAAAATAAATATTCCTAACTTTGGGAGCGATTTGGGGGACCTATAACCCCGGGGCCCTTGGCGATCTAGCCAGACCACCCCTGGAAGTTCCCCTATATCATATCGAAAAATCAGCCATTTTGTTTTTGTGTTAACTAAATGTCACAACCATATTAATATGGCAAGGGGATAAAAAAACTTTAAAAAATCTAAAGTTTTTACGAAAACCCCAGCTTGATAGCGTTATTGGATTTAAAATTATTCGCGATCAAAGTGGGTCGAAATAAAGTCGGACACCCTATAATTTACTGTAGAGTAGTATTTATTATATAAAAAATAATTTTGCCCTATAGTTTTAGATGGAGTAAATAAAATTTACCATTTTGTTATTTGTTAAATTTGCAAGGAGGCTAACATCGGCTGCCTGCAATACATCTCTGACTTGTGCTGTCGTATTTGATTTTGTTATGGATGAATCAATTTGACTAGCTAAATTGTAGGTTAATTCTTTTGCATCTGCCTGAACTGCGCTAACTAGAGCTGAGCCACTTTCCATTATGGCGCCTTTAAATAAGTCTATAAAAAAATAAATACAATTTTTATGGGGTATCTTTTACAGTAACTGTCTGCCTATAGTACAGGAAATAAAGCTCAAAAAACGGTAAAACCTGGCAATTTTTTGATCCTGTATGGATTGACTTAAAATTTTAACCGGGGTTGGTGGTAAACCGTTGGGCACCAAAACCCTGGAGGTGGTTATATTTATTACATTTTACTCACAAAAATCAATGCAAAAAGTGATTTTTAGCAAAAAATATTTTATACATTTCTTTTAACACTAATATTTTGCAAGTTATTTGCGATTGAGAGTAACAATTTTTTAACGAAAAAATCGACGATTAGTAGAGATAGGGACGATACGCGCGCAGATCTCTTGGGACGCTTGCGCGCGCAGACTGAAGTTAGCTACAGGGCCTAGCGCCCAAGTTAGGCAACCCGGTGTGCGAGCAGACTGAAGTTAGCTACAGTACCTAGCGCCCAAGTTAGGCAACCCGGGGCGCACCAACTGAAGTTAGTTACAGTGCCTAGCGCTTCGGCAACCCGCCTACCAAGTTAGTCACTCCACCTGGCGTTGAGGCAGCGTGGCTGGTCAAGTTAGGTAACCCGCTTAGCTACAGCGTGCGTGTGTACTTGTGAAATTGCTAAGATGACGTCATAGGATCTCAACCCGTCCTGCCGTGCTGAGAGCGATAACGTGATAACCCCCTAGTGAGATCTTTTTTTTCGTGTGACATATAATGTATATAATACTGGCCCCAGAGGCTAAGATAGACTACATAATATATAAAATAATACTGTGGTAGTACTGTATACAATAAATGTTAAAAACGTATTTATTATTATTATTTTATTAAGAGAGTCATAACTAAGTTGGTACACGTGTTTACTGAATCATGTTATCAAGGAAATAGCCTGCGGTAATAATTATGGAAATTACGTTAGGAGCGTCGGTAAATAATTTTAGGTGTTAATAAATTATAGATTAGCAGTTAAATATACGAGTTATTACAGGTGATAGCAGTATGAAAATATACAACCTCAGGTAATCTAAAAAATATGTGCAATGAGAATCTTGACTTCTAGTGGTTTGATTTTAGTCATTCTTTTTTAAACAATTATTTTTAATAAATATATTAACATTAATTTTTTAAATAAATATGTTATTTGAGAGTAAATAGGGCCTTAACAGTTTTTAACGTATATTTCGGTTTCTAGTAGATCGATTTTAGTTGTTCTTTTTGCTAATAATTTAATTTTTATAAATCTACAAATATTAATACTAAAATTTTTTAATAATTATGTTATTTCAGTGTAAATAGGGCCTTAACAGTTTTTTTACGTATATCTTGGCTTCTAGTGGTTTGATTTTAGTCATTCTTTTTCTAAACAATTATATTTAATAAATATATTAACATTAATTTTTTAAATAAATATGTTATTTGAGAGTAAATAGGGCCTTAACAGTTTTTAACGTATATTTCGGTTTCTAGTAGATCGATTTTAGTTGTTCTTTTGCTAATAATTTAATTTTTATAAATCTACAAATATTAATACTAAAATTTTTAATAATTATGTTATTTGAGTGTAAATAGGGCCTTAACAGTTTTTTACGTATATCTTGGCTTCTAGTGGTTTGATTTTAGTCATTCTTTTTTTTAAACAATTATTTTTAATAAATATATTAACACTAATTTTTTAAATAAATATGTTATTTGAGAGTAAATAGGGCCTTAACAGTTTTTAACGTATATTTCGGTTTCTGGTAGATTGATTTTAGTTGTTCTTTTTGCTAATAATTTAATTTTTATAAATCTACAAATATTAATACTAAAATTTTTAATAATTATGTTATTTGAGTGTAAATAGGACCTTAACAGTTTTTTACGTATATCTTGGCTTCTAGTGGTTTGATTTTAGTCATTCTTTTTTAAACAATTATTTTTAATAAATATATTAACACTAATTTTTTAAATAAATATGTTATTTGAGAGTAAATAGGGCCTTAACAGTTTTTAACGTATATTTCGGTTTCTAGTAGACCGATTTTAGTTGTTCTTTTTGCTAATAATTTAATTTTTATAAATCTACAAATATTAATACTAAAATTTTTAATAATTATGTTATTTGAGTGTAAATAGGACCTTAACAGTTTTTAACGTATATCTTGGCTTCTAGTGGTTTGATTTTAGTCATTCTTTTTTTAAACAATTATTTTTAATAAATATATTAACATTAATTTTTTAAATAAATATGTTATTTGAGAATAAATAGGGCCTTAACAGTTTTTAACGTATATTTTGGTTTCTAGTAGACCGATTTTAGTTGTTCTTTTTGCTAATAATTAAATTTTTATAAATCTACAAATATTAATACTAAAATTTTTAATAATTATGTTATTTGAGTGTAAATAGGGCCTTAGCAGTTTTTAACGTATATCTTGGCTTCTAGTGGTTTGATTTTAGTCATTCTTTTTTAAACAATTATTTTAAATAAATATATTAACACTAATTTTTTAAATAAATATGTTATTTGAGAGTAAATAGGGCCTTAACAGTTTTTAACGTATATTAGAAATACAGGGCTGTTTTTGGAATTACAGGGCTGTTTTTTAAATACAGGGCTGTTTTTAGAAATACAGGGCTGTTTTTGGAAATACAGGGCTGTTTTTAGAAATACAGGGCTGTTTTTGGAAATACAGGGCTGTTTTTGGAAATACAGGGCTGTTTTTGGAAATACAGGGCTGTTTTTGGAAATACAGGCCTGTTTTTAAAAAATACAGGGCTGTTTTTAGAAATACAGGGCTGTTTTTAGAAATACAGGGCTGTTTTTAGAAATACAGGGCTGTTTTTGAAATACAGGGCTGTTTTTCAAAAATACAGGGCTGTTTTTAGAAATACAGGGCTGTTTTTAGAAATACAGGGCTGTTTTTAGAAATACAGGGCTGTTTTTCAAAATCAACTTCGTTTAGTAGTAAATGATACCATTCTTGATTGCATTGCTCGTAATCCTCGGCAACTTTACTTGGAGACAAAGGATTTACTTCGTTGATGTTTAGGAGTGTGTAGAAATCTGTATTGGATACAACAGACATTTTAGGATAGATTTAATGATTTTTAAGCTAAGCACAATGTTTCACTTTGAATGTCTACGACAGACTGACCAAGTCTCTCTGGACTTATCTAATATATGTATTTACAATTATGACGCCAGCGCAAAAGTCTAAACATGAACAGGTAATTAAATATGAACAGCAAAATAAACAGCTGAACAGCCCTGTATTTTAAAATACGGCACCGTCTTTTAAAATACGGCACCGTTTTTAGAAATACGGCACCGTTTTCTAAAATACGGCACCGTTTTTAAAATACAGGGCTGTTCAGCTGTTTATTTTGCTGTTCATATTTAATTATCTGTTCATGTTTAGACTTTTGCGCTGGCGTCATAATTGCAAATACATATATTAGATAAGTCCAGAGAGACTGGTCAGTCTGTCGTAGACATTCAAAGTGAAACATGTGCTAGCTTAAAAATCATTAAATCTATCCTAAAATGTCTGTTGTATCCAATACAGATTTCTACGCACTCCTAAACATCAACGAAGTAAATCCTTTGTCTCCAAGCAAGTTGCCGAGATTACGAGCAATGCAATCAGAATGGTATCATTACTACTAAACGAAGTTGATTTTGAAAACAGCCTGTATTTCTAAAAACAACCCTGTATTTCTAAAAACAGCCCTGTATTTCTAAAACAGCCCTGTATTTGAAAACAGCCCTGTATTTCTAAAAACAGCCCTGTATTTCTAAAAACAGCCCTGTATTTCTAAAAACAGCCCTGTATTTTTAAAAACAGGCCTGTATTTCCAAAACAGCCTTGTATTTCCAAAAACAGCCCTGTATTTCAAAAACAGCCCTGTATTTCAAAAACAGCCCTGTATTTCTAAAAACAGCCCTGTATTTCCAAAAACAGCCCTGTATTTCTAAAAACAGCCCTGTATTTCTAAAAACAGCCCTGTATTTCTAATATACGTTAAAAACTGTTAAGGCCCTATTTACTCGCAAATAACATATTTATTTAAAAATTAGTGTTAAAATATTTATTTAAAATAATTGTTTAAAAAAGAATGACTAAAATCAAACCACTAGAAGCCAAGATATACGTTAAAAACTGCTAAGGCCCTATTTACACTCAAATAACATAATTATTAAAAATTTAGTATTAATATTTGTAGATTTATAAAAATTTAATTATTAGCAAAAAGAACAACTAAAATCGGTCTACTAGAAACCAAAATATACGTTAAAAACTGTTAAGGCCCTATTTATTCTCAAATAACATATTTATTTAAAAATTAATGTTAATATATTTATTAAAAATAATTGTTTAAAAAAGAATGACTAAAATCAAACCACTAGAAGCCAAGATATACGTTAAAAACTGTTAAGGTCCTATTTACACTCAAATAACATAATTATTAAAAATTTCAGTAATAATATTTGTAGATTTATAAAAATTAAATTATTAGCAAAAGAACAACTAAAATCGGTCTACTAGAAACCGAAATATACGTTAAAAACTGTTAAGGCCCTATTTACTCTCAAATAACATATTTATTTAAAAATTAGTGTTAATATATTTATTAAAAATAATTGTTTAAAAAAGAATGACTAAAATCAAACCACTAGAAGCCAAGATATACGTAAAAAACTGTTAAGGTCCTATTTACACTCAAATAACATAATTATTAAAAATTTTAGTATTAATATTTGTAGATTTATAAAAATTAAATTATTAGCAAAAAGAACAACTAAAATCAATCTACCAGAAACCGAAATATACGTTAAAAACTGTTAAGACCCTATTTACTCTCAAATAACATATTTATTTAAAAATTAGTGTTAATATATTTATTAAAAATAATTGTTTTAAAAAAAAGAATGACTAAAATCAAACCACTAGTAGCCAAGATATACGTAAAAAACTGTTAAGGCCCTATTTACACTCAAATAACATAATTATTAAAAATTTTAGTATTAATATTTGTAGATTTATAAAAATTAAATTATTAGCAAAAAGAACAACTAAAATCGATCTACTAGAAACCGAAATATACGTTAAAAACTGTTAAGGCCCTATTTACTCTAAAATAACATATTTATTTAAAAATTAATGTTAATATATTTATTAAAAATAATTGTTTAGAAAAAGAATGACTAAAATCAAACCACTAGAAGCCAAGATATACGTAAAAAACTGTTAAGGTTCTATTTACACTCAAATAACATAATTATTAAAAAATTTTAGTATTAATATTTGTAGATTTATAAAAATTAAATTATTAGCAAAAAGAACAACTAAAATCAATCTACTAGAAACCGAAATATACGTTAAAAACTGTTAAGGCCCTATTTACTCTCAAATAACATATTTATTTAAAAATGAATGTTAATATATTTATTAAAAATAATTGTTTAAAAAAGAATGACTAAAATCACACCACTAGAAGCCAAGATTCTCATTGCACATATTTTTTAGATTACCTGAGGTTGTATATTTTCATACTGCTACTCGTATATTTAACTGCTAATCTATAATTTATTAACACCTAAAATTATTTACCGACGCTGAACAGCCCTGTATTTTTAAAATACGGCACCGTCTTTTAAAATACGGCACCGTTTTTAGAAATACGGCACCGTTTTCTAAAATACGGCACCGTTTTTTAAAATACAGGGCTGTTCAGCTGTTTATTTTGCTGTTCATATTTAATTATCTGTTCATGTTTAGACTTTTGCGCTGGCGTCATAATTGTAAATACATATATTAGATAAGTCCAGAGAGACTTGGTCAGTCTGTCGTAGACATTCAAAGTGAAACATTGTGCTTAGCTTAAAAATCATTAAATCTATCCTAAAATGTCTGTTGTATCCAATACAGATTTCTACACACTCCTAAACATCAACGAAGTAAATCCTTTGTCTCCAAGTAAAGTTGCCGAGGATTACGAGCAATGCAATCAAGAATGGTATCATTTACTACTAAACGAAGTTGATTTTGAAAAACAGCCCTGTATTTCTAAAAACAACCCTGTATTTCTAAAAACAGCCCTGTATTTCTAAAAACAGCCCTGTATTTTTGAAAAACAGCCCTGTATTTCTAAAAACAGCCCTGTATTTCTAAAAACAGCCCTGTATTTCTAAAAACAGCCCTGTATTTTTTAAAAACAGGCCTGTATTTCCAAAAACAGCCTTGTATTTCCAAAAACAGCCCTGTATTTCCAAAAACAGCCCTGTATTTCCAAAAACAGCCCTGTATTTCTAAAAACAGCCCTGTATTTCCAAAAACAGCCCTGTATTTCTAAAAACAGCCCTGTATTTCTAAAAACAGCCCTGTATTTCTAATATACGTTAAAAACTGTTAAGGCCCTATTTACTCGCAAATAACATATTTATTTAAAAAATTAGTGTTAAAATATTTATTTAAAATAATTGTTTAAAAAAAGAATGACTAAAATCAAACCACTAGAAGCCAAGATATACGTTAAAAACTGCTAAGGCCCTATTTACACTCAAATAACATAATTATTAAAAAATTTAGTATTAATATTTGTAGATTTATAAAAATTTAATTATTAGCAAAAAGAACAACTAAAATCGGTCTACTAGAAACCAAAATATACGTTAAAAACTGTTAAGGCCCTATTTATTCTCAAATAACATATTTATTTAAAAAATTAATGTTAATATATTTATTAAAAATAATTGTTTAAAAAAGAATGACTAAAATCAAACCACTAGAAGCCAAGATATACGTTAAAAACTGTTAAGGTCCTATTTACACTCAAATAACATAATTATTAAAAATTTCAGTAATAATATTTGTAGATTTATAAAAATTAAATTATTAGCAAAAAGAACAACTAAAATCGGTCTACTAGAAACCGAAATATACGTTAAAAACTGTTAAGGCCCTATTTACTCTCAAATAACATATTTATTTAAAAAATTAGTGTTAATATATTTATTAAAAATAATTGTTTAAAAAAGAATGACTAAAATCAAACCACTAGAAGCCAAGATATACGTAAAAAACTGTTAAGGTCCTATTTACACTCAAATAACATAATTATTAAAAATTTTAGTATTAATATTTGTAGATTTATAAAAATTAAATTATTAGCAAAAAGAACAACTAAAATCAATCTACCAGAAACCGAAATATACGTTAAAAACTGTTAAGGCCCTATTTACTCTCAAATAACATATTTATTTAAAAAAATTAGTGTTAATATATTTATTAAAAATAATTGTTTTAAAAAAAAAGAATGACTAAAATCAAACCACTAGTAGCCAAGATATACGTAAAAAAACTGTTAAGGCCCTATTTACACTCAAATAACATAATTATTAAAAATTTTAGTATTAATATTTGTAGATTTATAAAAATTAAATTATTAGCAAAAAGAACAACTAAAATCGATCTACTAGAAACCGAAATATACGTTAAAAACTGTTAAGGCCCTATTTACTCTAAAATAACATATTTATTTAAAAAATTAATGTTAATATATTTATTAAAAATAATTGTTTAGAAAAAGAATGACTAAAATCAAACCACTAGAAGCCAAGATATACGTAAAAAAACTGTTAAGGTTCTATTTACACTCAAATAACATAATTATTAAAAAATTTTAGTATTAATATTTGTAGATTTATAAAAATTAAATTATTAGCAAAAAGAACAACTAAAATCAATCTACTAGAAACCGAAATATACGTTAAAAACTGTTAAGGCCCTATTTACTCTCAAATAACATATTTATTTAAAAATGAATGTTAATATATTTATTAAAAATAATTGTTTAAAAAAGAATGACTAAAATCACACCACTAGAAGCCAAGATTCTCATTGCACATATTTTTAGATTACCTGAGGTTGTATATTTTCATACTGCTACCTCGTATATTTAACTGCTAATCTATAATTTATTAACACCTAAAATTATTTACCGACGCTCCTAACGTAATTTCCATAATTATTACCGGAGGCTATTTCCTTGATAACATGATTTAGTAAACACGTGTACCAACTTAGTTATGACTCTCTTAATAAAATACTAATAATAAATACGTTTTTAACATTTATTGTATACAGTACTACCACAGTATTATTTTATATATTATGTAGTCTATCTTAGCCTCTGGGGCCATTATTATATACATTATATGTCACACGAAAAAAAGATCTCACTAGGGGGTTATCACGTTATCGCTCTCAGCACGGCAGGACGGGTTGAGATCCTATGACGTCATCTTAGCAATTTCACAAGTACACACGCACGCTGTAGCTAAGCGGGTTACCTAACTTGACCAGCCACGCTGCCTCAACGCCAGGTGGAGTGACTAACTTGGTAGGCGGGTTGCCGAAGCGCTAGGCACTGTAACTAACTTCAGTTGGTGCGCCCCGGGTTGCCTAACTTGGGCGCTAGGTACTGTAGCTAACTTCAGTTTGCTCGCACACCGGGTTGCCTAACTTGGGCGCTAGGCCCTGTAGCTAACTTCAGTCTGCGCGCGCAAGCGTCCCAAGAGATCTGCGCGCGCTATCGTCCCTATCTCTACTACGATTTAATGGATTTTTTACGAATAACTCGAAAATAATTAAATTAAAAAAACTGTAAAAAGCAAAATTGTAGGTTTTAAAGCACAAAAAAATTTGTTTGTTATAATTTTTCTACGGCCACGAACTGAAATACGGATTGTTATTTGTTAGCATTTTTTCGTCAAATGCAAAATTTTATAGATTTAAAGTCAAATAACGAGAAATAATTTACATATAAAATGTGTTTCAGGATAGGTGTAACAGGAGGACCGATGGACCAACAATTTTTAAATTTAAAATAAAGATTTTAGGAAAACTGGTCGCCTAGTCCAAAAATTTTGATTAAAAATAGTTAACGTTTTCCGATGTCCGATAGGTTGGGTAACGCCGCCCATCTAAGGTGGACAAAACCGCACACATAAGTTGGATAAGGCCGCCCTCCAATAAGGATATTTTTACTTTAAAATATTAATTTTGAAATCATTTAAACCATAGTACTTGATCTCTTATGTTTATTATAGGTCCTATATATTCAGATTCTTTTAGATTTCTAATAAAAAATAGGCATAAGACTAAAAGGTAAAACCCAACATGAAAATAAAAATAAAATATTTTTAATATATTTTTTAAATAGTATAGATAAGTTACATCTTTGTCATTACTAACAAAATTTTAACACACACACACAGTTAAATAGCAAATATATGGTTGAGTGCCAGCTTGGCCAAAGCAATTCTGTAGGCGGTTTTGCCCGATAGCTTTATTTCTTTAAAATTGCAATTTTGTTTACAAACTCTACAAAATATAATAGTTTCATATTGCATATTAAATAACAAATAATAGCCTACATTTGTATACAGGTTGAGCTAAATAACATAACAAATAGACAATGTGAGGAAAAGAGACAATCTAACTAAATCCCCGCATGTAAACATGCGTAACTAATACTGCTTGTTTTGTTATTCTATTACTCGCCGATGTACCAAAATATATAATTAATAGTCATGTGTCATAGTAACGTTTGAATTTTCACAGAAAAAAAATACATCAACCTGCATTCAAAACGTTTTTCCACAACTGAAGGATTAAAAGCGCAAGTAGCATTTGAGTTTTATTGTTTGTATTGAGTAATAGATATCAGACCGATAAGATGTTTCGTTTAGAAATTATGACGGTGCACGGCGTTACCCGCTAAACGGGGCTTCTCGGACCTATGCTAAAATTTTATATTCCGTGTGTGAATAAATAGGGGTAGAAAAAATGTTTTCTGTGTATATTTTAAAAGAGCAGAACGGTTACTGTCTTAAAACAATCTGAACTATGAGAAAATCTCTCGTATAAAGGAAAAAGCCAAAACACCAATGTACCTACTTCTTGACATAGGACTAACAATGTGATAACCAACCGACATGGCTCCGGCACTTTCCCCAAATATGGTAATGTCCAAGGGATTTCCTCCAAAAAATGCAATATTTTCTTTAGTCCAAATCAGCGCTAGCCATTGATCTTTTAATCCAGCATTTCCAGGAATAACATCATCTTCCGTTGATAAAAATCCAAAGTAACCTAAAAATAATAAGGACTTATACTTCCCAACATTATTTCCGCGTGACTTTATTAAATTTGCAAGATTATATTACACATATTACAGCAATTTCTATAAAATTATTAATTCTTTTAAAAGTCAAATTTTAAAAAATTGTTAAATTTCCATAAGAACTATTCATTCAATAAAAATATTACAATAAAATTTTATATTTTATTTGGCGCAGTAGAAATATTGTTGAATAACCTAAAATACGTCATTTCTCCCCAAATAAAAATTTGTATCCTGAATATTGACATAATCCTGTAGGTAAAAAAGTCAGCTGGCAGTATTGTGGGATAAACTCGTTAGCTGATTAATTTAAATAGATAATTTATTCTTCCGACAGGCTTATACTTCAAGGCACCAGCTGATAAGTAATTAACCTAAATATAGCCAGCGGACTTGTTTATAAAAGTAACTCATAAACTATCACCTGATGAAACTTTCAGTTGAGAAAAAGTCACCTAAAACTCATACATTTTTTTATGTTCGTTTGACTAGTGATGTATAATCCAACAGTTTATAATTAGCTGGCTATTTTGTTTCTTAAAAAATTGAGCCAATTACTATTTAATAAATTTTTATTTGGGAATAAATGACCAAAAATAAATATGTTTTTACGTGTGTGGGCGGTTACTACTGTTGAACCCACCATCGCAGCCGTAGCTGACGCTCATGTACAACTCTCTTAAAGCATTATATAAGTTATTTCGTATTATATATTTATAAATTTATGCAATGTACGGTGCACCATAAAAAGACCCTATAGAATCCCAAGTCTGAATTCCCGAAAAAAAAACAACAAGTGAAACAAAACACTTAATTTCGCCATAAAAACTTAAAAACTTCGCAATTTTGACGGTATTCTACAATTTACTAAAGACTGGTGGGTACTAAAGCAAAACTGCCACAGATTTGTGTTCAGGACATAAAATATACCGAAAAACATGTATCGTAGGTCTGGGTCATCAGTTTATCCTTCTTAAGAACATATTGCTGAAAGATCTTCAGAAAGCTAAAGAAAAAACATTGTGGCCTGTGAATCCCAAGCTCCTGTCTATTAAATTAATATCAAAACAAACCCATCACAAAAATTTTACCAAAAACTTAAAGGAAAGAATACCAAAAGGGAAAAACAGCCAACAAAAGATTTTCGAACCATACAACCACAGCAGTGGTAAACTGTACCGCTTTTAACGCCCTCTCGTCGGGCCTGTTTAAACACACTAAAAACTATAATAAACGGTTACGTTTTTTTGTTGTTACCATAGTTACGTTCCATTTTTAACCTGAATGTTGGGCGAAAACGAAAATCCGTGGTTATGTCACAGTTTATCAACTAAAAGGTAATAAACTCTGGTTATACCAAGAACAATGCAAGTTCCGTTATCGGCAAACCGCGTTTTTGTATAAGCAACATGTTATGTACCTAAGACTTTAAATTATTGTTAACCTCTTCTACTTTAGAAGCAAAAATAAATGTAATTTTTGTCACTTACCCAATCTATAATTTAATGATACAACAATAACATCTTCTTCTAAAAATGGCGTAGGATCATAAAAACCAAAATCTGCAGTACCAGCAATAAATCCACCTCCATATATCCAAAACATTACAGGCAGTTTTGGTTCAATCTTAAATAAATACAGTTCATATAAATTATTATTTCTTGTAATATTATTATAATAGTATGCCACAGATTTAACTTACGCTTGAATTCGAACCAGCTGCAATAGGTGAATAAACGTTAATATATAAACAGTCTTCGCTTTCGCCATTTAGTGGTACTGGATCTCCTGGAAAATGACCAAAGAATATGCAAGCTGGCGAGTCTTTGGATGCATCGCGAACTTCCGTCCATGGTTCGGCTCTACGGGGAGGCTAAATCATGTACAAAAAATGATAATAAAAGAGTTATTTGTAAATTGATTTTCAATTTGTTGTTGGCATTCAGTGGCGGCGCGAGGGAGGACGCGGTTGGGCGAAAGCCCAACCTAAATTGTTCTCGCCAAACCTGCTAATTAAGCTAGAATCAAAAAAACGCAAAAGTCGTGATAAAAAAATGTCCATTCTCATAAGCCATTTATTTAATTTATATTTTAGTAATCCAAATCAAGGAATTCTTAAATATCTGAACTCGCAATATTACAAATTTAAAGCATGTTTTACTGTCATTAGAAAAGAATTTAAGTGTAACATTTAAATATAAAATAAAATATTCTATCAAAAAATTCTGATTTTTCTCCCGTTAGTGATGTATACATGATGTCTACGGATGGACTAAACTATACTTGTCCTGTCCATCCGTAGACACACTGTATGTATAATTTAAATGAGGAAATGTATGTTTTTTTTATAAAATAGAATTAATCACTAGAGGTGAAAGTATGATAGGCCATTTTTTTGGTTTCCACAACCTACCATTTTTTAGAAAAACGTCTGTTTTATCACAAAAATGCAAGATCCAAATATTTGGATTTCTCTGTGGGCGTTATGCTGGTGTAGCTTAACTTTAAAAAAATTGATTTTACTCATACAATTTTGGTCATCAACAGGCTTTACCCCCATTAATACCTTCCTCTGCCGGAGGAAATTTTAATAAATCGATTTTTCACAATGAAAAATTAAGTTTTACCTTTTTTAAGACATATTATAATCACAACTCCTAAATTAATAAGGAAGTGTATAATTTTTGGTGCAATAATGTGACCAAAGTTTAAAATAAACTACTTTTTTTACCCACATTACGAAGGTTGCAGCTTGAAGGTGGCTTAGGTTTTTAGTTTATACGAGTGGTATCTAACAAAAACGCTCATAAAATATTTATATTGCAATTTAAACGCCATGTATTTACCCTTCTCAGAAGAATTAGTGCTTATGCTCGATTAATTTATATTTGCCCGCCGATGTGCTGTTTTAAGGAAGTAGTGGAATTTGTGATTATAAAATATCAGAAATGACTAAAGGTAAAATTTATTTACAAATGAGATTTCTCCCTTTTAAAAAACAGCACATTATACAGGGCGATTAAAATTTATTCATTTTTTCAAAAAAAAAAGGATTATCACTCTGTAGGATACATTGGTAACAGTAAATGACAACGGTTACGATAAAGTTATAGTTTTACCTTTTCTTATTATTTTTGTTCTTTATTGTCTTGAGAACTTAATTACCAAAGAGATAATATGACCACTTAAATTAAAGCATTTTTGTATTGAAACTCATGAAATAAATTGATTAATGGGATAATTCTTTTAAGAAGTGTATATATTTTCAATATTGCATTTGCACATTTTGCTGCCCACCCTCCAAATTTTTCTGCCGGGTATCGCCCAACTTAAAGTAGAGGTGGCATTACAAAAGTGCAATAGTAACTAATAGGTTATTAAGTAATTATTAGTACCTAATTTACTTTGTGTAGACTCAGATTTAACTACAAGGAATAATTAGGATTAAAAAACAAACATGTCTTTTATGTTACTAAAGAATTAGTAAAAAGTCGAGGTAATGAAGCAGTATAAAAAGGGTAAAATTGGGTTTGTTTAGGACAGGACCGATCGGAATACGGTTTTTGCATTTGCTTCCAAAAATTATTTGTTAAGTTTCTACCTAATTTTTACCTTAGACAAACCGAAAATTGCATTGCTGCAGCCAAACATGTATTTAAGAAATGTTTTTTTAGACGCCCGCCTTTGAAAAATGTAATAATTTTGTTAATAAAAATCAGAACTGGTCCAAGTTAAGTACCCGGGTGTTTAAAAGGTCGTTAATCACGATTATGCTGTTCAAATTGACTCTTCAAATACCTGGTGCGCCCTAACCTAAACGCAGAAGTCATCTTTGAGAATTTTCCTGATAATTGTGCCAAAAACAATCCAAAAATCATTTTAGGGACATTTTGTGTTGTTGGCGTTTCTTGGCATAATCGAAAAAGACAAACCGAAAATTGTTATAGGGTTTTTTTGGGGCGCTTAATCAAAATTTTACGTAGGCAACGAACCCCCGAACACCTAGTGCATCGCAACCAGCCCCCAAACGTTATCACTAAAGTTTTTTCAGACACACACGTAAAAGACAAACCGAATATCGTTATGGAGGGTTTTGCGGCGCTTCATCCAAATTTTATGTCGAAAACCACCCTGCCTGGAGAAAGTAGAGCGACACACTATTGCTATTAAAATGACCCAAAAACCTGCGCCCAGGAATATTATGAACCAATATTCCATAAATGCGCAGGAGATTGTAAGTGATGAGCTGCTGTAGTTGCAGTAAACACGGCCACTCTTGCAATCTTGCCTGTGGAATCTGTGAAGGCTTTACTTGCACCAATACTGAGAGATAACTAGTTAAAAACGTTATTGCGGCAGAGAGAGGCCTTTGATGAGGAATACGTACTATTCATACATAGGTTAGTGGATGACGAAGAAAACGATCTGTCACTTGATGAAGAATTTGATATTTAGTTAGGAAGACCGGGGTTGAAAGTCATATTTCTCTCTTTTTTATTCATCTACCAAAGTTTATCGTTTAAGAATAACATTTGTATACCAAAGAATGATATAATTATTCTAGTAAAAATATTGTAAAATTATTTAGCTCTAATTATATCTACTTAGAAAATATTTTGTATTTTTGTCACAAAGAAAAATGTGATTTTTAACCCCGGGCCTGGGTAGATTGTCACAATGTCCGGGGTAGGTAGCCACATTTTAAATTACGAGAATTAAATAAAAATAAGTACTTTTTTAAATGAAAGGGGTATTTATTACCAAACACGGCATCAAACATTACATGTACATATTATTTGTACCCATGAAATTAAAAAAAATTATTCTACTTATATTATTTAACAACAAATTCAAATCTGTAATAATCATAATTGCTTCTACATAAGAAAACCATAACTATTTTAATACTTGTCACTTTTTGGCCTTAGATTATTAACTCTTTGTACGTTTTCTTATTATAATCAGTCATTAATATATTAGGCTATATTTTTTAATATAGTGATAAACACTGTTTATCATTAGACTTAGAGTAACCAAAACTTGCTCTAAGCAAATATTCCTAAAAACTAATCATAAAGGTTAAAAAAAAAAATAACAAAAATATATTATCAATTTTCATACCTTTTAAACGCTTTACTTAAAATCATATTTGCCCTTTATTTTAGTCAGAATAATTAGAATCACAGTTTTGACAAATGAAACTTGGTAACCCAGGCGTGCATATTTCATAAGTTGAAGACTTGCAATCCTGACATTGGACCAACACTTCTCTAGATTTGCTTGCTAAGTATGGTGACAAGCAGACTAAACAGAAATCTTCATCCTTTTTGTCATCTTCATAGTTATTAACAGAGTTCTTGATATTTTTTAGCTTGCTACATGTGACAACCAGCCCCGAAAAACTGAGACAACCTACCCCTGAACATGGTTTTGACATACATTATTCACAATTAATTCCAGTCAATGGGTATCGTAAAAACTCAAGTACTATATTATAAAAGAGATATTTATTATTATCAAATGCACCAAGAAGTTTTGGTATACAAAAAATATATACTAACGAGGTTTGATACAAAAGCACAAAAATAACTTTTACTCTGCAAAATAAATAAATGTACGTATCACGCGGATTGACACCAGTACGCAGTGAAGTGTTGCTGTTTTCGTCCTGCGACGCTGCTAATTAGACTTATTCGATCTACTGGTTTTCTGTTATGGCCGCTGTGACAATCTGCCCGTGAGACAACCATACTCCCTACATAGTTCAATATTTAAGTTATTAAGGTTACGGGTTAGGGTAATTTTTTAGTCGATAAAAAGTTCTTAAACGTCAATTACAAAAGCATTGCCTTTCATTCTATTTCCTTTTTTATAAATTTTAGAAACGATATTCAGGGCCAGGTTGCGGTGCACAGGGTACCCAGAGGATCGTTTTGGAGGAACAATGTTGATTTGGCGCCCCAAAAACCCCTATTACTATATTTTGTTCGTCCTTTTCGATTTTGTCAGCAAAAGCCTCAAAGATGACATTCAGGTCTAGGTTCTGGTGCAGCAGGTATTCTAGAGTCGTTTCGACATGAAATTCGGGTTAAGGCGCACTAGGTGTTCGTGGGGTTTTTGCCAATACCATATTTAAATTTAGCGACTCAAAAACCCCAGGGCTCCGAGTTTTTTCCCGCATAAATTTTGGAAGACTCCAACGGAGATAAGGTTTTCGGATTTTCTGAACTTCAGGCGTTCAAAAGGTTAATTTGAACACCATAATCGTGATAAGCGACCTCAAACACCTCCGAGTACCAGACTTGGGTCAGTGCTGATTTTTATTTATTTTTAATTTTTTAAAGGGCGTCTGAAAAAAAAACATTTTTTAAATACATTTTTGGCTGCAGCAATGCAACTTTTGGATAATGTAAGGTAAAAATTAGGTACTTTACAAATCATTTTTAAAAGCGAATACAAAAAGCGCATATTGATCCGCCTTGTCCCAAAAAATTACGAACATTTATCCTTCATTGCCTCCAATTAAATTTTATCATAAGAATTAAAAAACATTAGAAGAAGTGATAGCGAAATTAAGCTGTCATTTAAAAAAATTAAAAAGAGTGTAGACACAGATTATGAAAAAAAAAATACATCACAAAAAACTTTTTACCGACAAATCGGTCACTGTGTTTGCTAATGAGACTTACCAAGTATCTCAGTTTTCCAACTGGTGGTTGTGCATAGGGAATACCTCTCCATGCATAAAATGTCTTGCCGCTGGGTGTATTAATTGTTGTTCCATTTACCTTCCCATTTGTGAGTTGGACAACCAAATCTCCTAGCTGAAAAAAATATTTTTTTTTTAAATTTACATAACCACTGTAATAAAACAGTGTGGATAACGATTTTAAGATCTAAAAATGTTTTGGAAAACACCAGATTTTTTTTGTTAACTTACTTATCAATTGTTGCCGATTCACGATTATAAAGCCGCGTCCAGACTTTCAAAAATTCGCCATACATCCGTCCCAACTAACCAACCTGTTTGCGCGCTCCTTTGACGCCAAAAAACCGGGAAGCTCTAAATCACGGGCGAATCATGCGCCAAGCCCTTGAAACGACGTAAATTTTGTCCACGTCCGAGCTAAAAGTAAGCAGCGAGAGTCCGTGCAGGGTAAAATTTTACATCTGGCTTTAAATTGTTTTAATTTAACTAACAAATATTAATCGTGTTTTGATAAAGTTATAAGTTCTTTACCAGCTTTTTAAAAACTTAAAACAGTCAAATATGGCATGCATATCCAAAACCACAAACTTTATGTTACATACGAAGATTTAATCGCACAACGACAAAGTTTAAATAAAGCTTTGTTAATCTTTCTTTATGTGTTTTTAGATTTGATCGTCTTCTTAACCTATATAATACATTTTGTGGCAAAACCTCAATTTTTTGACACCAAAAAGCAAATATTAGACCCTAATTTACATTATAAGTAAACCAAATATTAGTTTACCGATTTCTGTGCATGCCGCTTCTGCGGGTGTATCAGAGGCGAGCTTAGGTCAGTGACAGCATAATTATAAAAGTCGTTTAAAAGAAATTAGATAATTATTGCACAGTAAAATAAAGACAGGCACTAATAATACCGGCCATATTTTGACATCTGAGCTTGCGCAGATGCATGGTGGAATAAGGAGTCTCTTTATAAGGATTGTGCCTTATTTTAACTTCGGAACTGTTCGCCTAATCGAACGGCTGCCGACCACAAAATCTACATGTTTTTGAAAGTAAAAATACTTAAAACCTTGCTTTTTTAAATGTATTTCTGTAATTGTGTAAAACAAAAGCCTACAACACAAAACAATAAAGGAAAACTACTAAAAAATGTTCTCCATTTTTTTAGGTTAATGGCACTGTCAACATGATTTGCAATAACTCTAAATTATGGGTACAAGCACTATGTAAATAAGGCCCGTATTAATAATTCCCGAGCTTAATAAGGCAACTTGCAATAATTCTCTATTGACTTGAAGTATGTCTACAATGTAAAAAGTCATTAAACAGTTATTTAAACAATTTAAAACTAAAAATAATAGTAAGCTGTACAAAACATAGGAGACACGTATCCAATGTGGTTTACGAGGGAAATTATTGACTAAGAGCCGGGAATTATGAGGAGTTAAGGGAAAGTATGGAGTATTATTGGCCGTTATGGGGAATAATGAGGGATTATTGATTATTAAAAAGGAATTCAAATACATAATCTGTGTGTTTTGGATGATTTATATTAATAAAAATATTTAATGTACAATTTTGCGTCATCGTTCCTTTACTTAAAAATTATGTTTCTTGTTTTCTGTTATATTACAATTACTTAATTGGAGGCCAAACCAAAGGTTTTATTAAATGTATAGTGTTGCTCTTAAATTAATTTTTACATTTGTTGATGTATAGAATATTTAAGTTACATCAAAAATAAATACAATTTAAATAATAATAAACTAACTTAGTTACTAGTGCGGAAAAGCACAAAAATTTTAAACCAAATATTAGTAAGTCGCAATAAAGGATTTACTTGTACTTTATATTTAAAAGGAAATTTTGCTTTGGTATGGTAGGATATTAGGTAGCATTGTGTTAAAATAATAAAAAAATATTTGATTTTTGTGTTTTCATTACGCTCGTAGAAAAAATAACGTTCCTAATCCTAACACGTTCCGAAAGTGCCTTTTCCGCACTTGATTGCTTGACCGAACCCCGCTACGTGTCGTTTGGTCAACTGCAGTCGCGTGCGGAAAAGTGGCACTTTCAGCACTACTTAGGAAATATACTATTTTACAAACAAATTTCGTGTTTTAGTATTTTAAATTTTAAGATGTGACATCACAAAGCTTTTGATCCCTCCTGCCCCTTGTCACACTATGTCAAATTAGGATGAATGATACCCTCCTCCTCCCTCCATTAACGTGTGACGTAAATTAATTATGGATGGCTCCTTACTTCTAACATCAAAACAAACCCTGTAAGTACAAAAATGTTAAGTTCAAAATATTTTGGATAAATACATATAATTCTTTTTTAATACACGTACGTTTCGTAACTAGAAAATATTGATTCTGATTTGTTTATTCCGCTGGGTTAAATTTTGTATTAAAATTTTTTTTTTTCTATTTTTGTTGTTGTTTGTTCCTATTGTTTAAACATTTGTATTTAAAACTGAAGGTCCAAATTTTTTATCTTGAGGTTTCTCATAGGTTCTGAAAGGACCCTGCCCTAACCTTATGAATTTTGGGTCCCAGTTAAATTGGTCGAAAATTCAGTATGTTGTTGTTCTCTACTTTCTGATCCAAAGTTATCATTGGCCAAATGTGATCCTATTATTAGTTTTCAAGATATACATGTCCCATTTTGATTAAAACTGCGGAATATCTCATGCAGTTATTAATAAAGATAAAACCTTCCAGTTTTTACGAACCTAAACTCCTTTTTTGTAAAACAAAAGAGGCCAAAAACAAAGCCGTCATAGCCGTCTTGGTTTTTGAGCTACAGGGCAATATTAGAAATATTACATTTTTAGGTACACCTTGTATCTCAATAAACTTAAAACTTATCAAAAAAGTAAAAACGAATTCCTACATAACTTTTTACGTAGAATACAGTGGCGTATACAGAATTATTCTAAATATTATTGTTTCTAAAATATTGACCAATGTTGCGTTTTTTTAAATTAAACCTTCTGCTTATAAAATTTGGTCAATTCAATTGACTGATTACTTTCAAGTATCCTTTTGGGATTATATGCCTCCAAATTTGGGTTAGTGATCTATAAAATCAGTACATTTACTCGTCAAAGTTAATTACAAGCCTTTTAGTTTAACCTTAAAATGTCCTTTAGCTATCTTATTGGTAACCGTGTAAGAACGGTATGGAAAATACAAAAATTATAATACAGTAATTCAGTTCGTCACTTAACAGTTAGAAAATTTATTTAAAAGAAAAAAAGGATACTTAAAGATACTTTAAATGACCGTTTTTTTAAATTTTTACTTCACATTTTGCTCATTCCTCTAAAATTAAATTGCAAAAACCTTTTTTAAATAACTTTTTGGATATCATACCAACTAACGTTACTTTTTGATAGAGCAATTTAATTTTTATTATTTATCCCTTCAACCGACGCCCGTGAGATGGATGTCATAAATTATTATTATAATAAATTATATTAAAAGTTAATAAAAAAAATCATAGCGTAATGTGACGCTATGATTGTAAAACAACCTTTAGTTTTGGTAAAAATATGTGATTTTGATGCCATTTTTAGCCTTATTTTATAATTATTTTATAAGGCTAAAGATGGCAACGTATTTTTTATTAAAACTGAAGTTAGGTGGTTTTACAATTAAGGTGTCGATATGTGTCCAACTCTTGGGCGGTCACTGTATATCTTGGGAACCATTCATAAGATCACGTGGGGATAATGATAACTTTTGATCAGAAAATCGAGAACTACAAAATACCAAATTTTTAGCCAATTCGACTGGGATCCAAAGTGCGGGGTCCTTTGCAAAGTTTATAAATTTTGTAGAATTAATTAAAAAATAATAAGTATTGCATCTTACTTGGAACCAAATACTGAATCAGCCAGACAAATATACAAATAGGCAATGCGTGGAAAACAGACAGTCTTACACGAATACCAGTATGTAAACATTTCGGACTGGGTGACCAATAGTGGTGGTTGTGTTACTGCATTACTGGTGGATATACCTTGAAATAGCTTATCCGATATATTTATTAGGATGCAATAAAATTGTTTTTTTTTTAACACGCTTTTATTTAAACTATAAAATAACCAAATTTGTAGCATTGTCTAGCATCTAAACCACGAAAACCTTGGATAAGAATTACTGTAAATCAATTTTCATAAAAGTAGTTACATAGATTGTATAGTAATTGACGTGTATTAAAAAGTTTACATATTAAAATTTGCTTTTGATTTCAAATATACCGTATGGCTCATTAAGTGTGCAACAAAGCGAAACTTGTTTATTTGTAATTTTTAGAAAATTGTATTTTATACAAAAGATAAAGTTAGTCACAAACTATATTAGCAGTAGTTAGATCTGTTAAAAGTCAAAAAATATACAGGGTATGTCAAAAAATTGAAAATTACATAGGAGTACCTAAAGTACGCTTATTTCAAAAAATGTAACAAAATGGTAAAAAGAAATAAAAAGTTATGCTCAAATACCAATTCGCTTTGTTTTTTAGGTTCCATTTCAATAATACTTTAAATACTAAAATTATTTCTTAAATTTGAAAACATTAAAGCCATTATTTTAAAAATGGTAACTGGTGCAAGATACCAAAAGAGTGGGGGAAGCAAAAAGTTAGGTACTGGAATAGGCAATCTAAATATTTGAATTAAAGAACAATCGCGTCAGAGAAAAAGTTCTAAAGGGACTAGTCAAGACCTAAAAAAATAACACCCTGTAAAAGATGTTTTACTTATAATATATTATTTTGTATGTATACTGCTTAAGCAAGCAGCTTTGGTATATCGGCGAGTAATAGAATAACAAAACAAGCAGTATTAATCACGCATATTTACATGCCGGGATTTAGTTAGATTGTCTTTTTTCCTTAGATTGCCTATGTGATATGGTATTTAGCTCAACCTATATAATTGCCGCAGTAAAATGTGTATCCCAAAATTGGGTTAATTATCTATCCTTAAAATATACAATGCGCTTTAAAACAAAAAAAAAAACAATTTTTTGAAATTTCTCTTAACCGATTATAAAGAGCATATTTTTACTTAATTCGATATCCGCACATTAAAATTACTTCAAATTTAACAAAACGTAATAGATACAGAGGACTAAAGTTAATATTTTGCAATGCAGCTTCTTAGTCTTCTGTATTTTCTTTGTAACTTTCATTGTTTCCGAGAAAAGAAGCTACTTTATGTGATATCCCTAAACAGCATTATATGAAATCCAAAATTTAAAAATAACAAATTTTGATTTTAGTAAAGAGAACAATGACGACTTGTTAATTTTTTATTTGTGTTTTTACCATGTTATCTATAGGACTCTTTGGAAGAAATTAAAGTGGCTTTAATTTATTTTTCTTGAACAAAGCTAGATACGAAGAAAAATTAAAAGAGTAAAAATGTGCATGTTTACTTGCCTTATTGTCTTATTACGTCAAATAAGTGTACTAAATTTTATTTAAATCGGTTTAAAGGGTTTTAAAAATATAAGTACAAAAAAATTACCGACTTTTTTAAAAAACGTATCTTAGAAACAAAGCGAGTCCGGACATATATTTATAGAAGTCTTTAAAAAAAAAAAAGACATACGAAATCACCTTCCAAAGTGTCGTACCAGTAGTTAGAAAAGATCCAATATATATTTTTTGGCTTAGTTTTTAATCCAAAGCCAATGATCTAAAAATTAAAAGGATTGCTAATAGAAAATGATCCCCATATATTTTCAATAGACCTGCGCAAGAATTTTTACCCCACATGGGAGAATTGCTGTACAGCTTTGCACATGCGCAGTTGTTATAAAGGTTAGCATTTTTCATTTAAAACCCAATATAGTGTTGGCAACATTGACAAAATTAGCAGTATTTTAATAAATATAGTGGTTGCAACACTGAAAATGTTTACCTATGCGGTGACAGGGTCACACTCATCCTAATTTAATTTATAATTTGGGATTTCCCGATCGTAAAATCCAGGTAAAATTAACGCCGTTGACCGACCAAACCGAATCTCCCATCTACGGTCGACCGTTATCAGGTATAGTTATTTGGTATTTGGTGTTTTATTTGTGCGTTGTGAGTAATTCTTGGTGTTTTTTAAACTTTTATTTAATTTAAGTTTTGCATAACCAAAACTAAATAATGAGTAAGTAGCAAGTTTCCTGTTTTAAATAATACCCTTTATTGCCATGCAGTCAATTTTTAGAGATCAATAAATCCATTATTTTTTGAAATAGTCATGGTTTGGGTTAATTTTTTTTTAGCGGGAAAAATTGTATTTAAGGATTATAGAAAAATATATATGGGGTTCCATTTAAAATAACAAACTTGCCCTATATACGAAAATTGGCCGTTTTCGTAAGAAATAAATGTCACAACCAAATGGCAAGGATATAAAAAGAAACTTAAAAAAATCTAAGGCTTTTCGCGAAAACCGCATTTTGATAATTTTATTTCTTCTAAAATTATTCGCGGTGAATATGGGTTAAAATATAGTCGGACACCCTGTATTAGCATTGGACTGATGCATTTATAATCACACAAAATAAAATATGGCAGTTTAATTAAAATAATTTGACATATTTTCAAGTTATAACACGTAGCCATAAGGAATTTCGTCGGCAATATCACGATGTGGCGTATCTCAAAAAGTAGGAAAATTGACTAGATCTGATGTAATTGCTTAAAAAGTTGCTTCTTAATATTACAAATTGACATATGTTAGATTTTGATATCTTTAAAAGTTATAGAAATATAATACTAAGCCTATTTCATTTTACTAAAAAAGAGTACAAAAAATACCTAAAAAGTACCCTCGTGAAATTTAAACATAAAGATACGCCGCTTCGTGATATTGAGGACGATTTATACCATATAATATCTTGTAGATTGCTTATTGCTCGTATGTTAAAAAAGGAACATAGGTATGTTTTGAATAAAATTAAATAGTCCAAGCGATTCCATTGCGCTTTAAGCCTAGTTTAAGATTATTACATTATCAAGTTTATTTCAAGTTGGCATTTGTAGGCAAATTAAATCAATAATTACTTACTGGGTACATTACCAATTTTAATATTTGTGATTCGCTTTTGGTAATTTTCTAGGGGTTTTTGGGGCGCTGACACGAATCTGAAAGAATTATTTGGCGGAAACGTTTCGTTCTCGAGATATTCATCATCAAAGTTCAAATTTGAACTAAGCTTATTTTCACTATATTCCCCCTTCTTTTTGAACACAATTCTTAATTTAAAGCTAAAGTGAAAATAAGCTTAGTTCAAATACCAACTTTGATGATGGATATCTCGAGAACGAAACGTTTCCGCCAAATAATTCTTTCAGATTCGTGATCAGCGCCCCAAAAACCCCCGTATACCAAATTTCGTCAAAATCGGAGTTGCCGCCGGTTTCTAGAAAATTACCTCGCTTTTTTTTGTGGTTTCAATTACAAGTATAAGGTCAGTTTGGCCCTAACCCCAAAAATAAACAATTTCAATGGCATTACACGCCAAACTTAACTGAACGACAACTGCTACGCCAACGGGAACGAAATATCAGTTTATGAATTGAGATTTATTCCTCAAACAAGTTACACCAAATCTAATTGCTTTTGTAATAAAATACCAACTATTCAGTTTTGTTGTGTCAAGGTAGTGTTAAGAAGGAAGATAATAATACATAAAATAGCGTGCAGGTTTGAGGTTAAGTAAAAGTGGGTCCTCATGAATCAAAAAGAAGGTGTTTTAGCAATAAAATGGAATTTAAATTGAGATCAGTGCTTCTAAGCACTCTCGTTTGCTAAATCCTAATAAAATCGGCGATACGACCGAAAAATAAAAAAATATACAACAAAAAATAGTCCCCAATATAAAACCGGTTTACTTTTTAGGGACTGCTATGAAAGACGAATACAGACTTAAAATAAAATATTTAAATATGTATACCCCAAAATTACTTGGTATATTTTCTTTATAAATGAATCATATACAAAATGTTAAACTCGGTCCTGTTGTTTGTTTTCGGCTAGTCAGTAAATGTTTATTGCGCATGCCCACAAGTGTACTGCGCAGTGCCCACGTAGGGGTTATTGTGATTTTCGCTGCATTCATCCATATTTATTTTTCAGATCATTGTCCAAAGCAGGTTAAAAAAAAATAACGCGTAGGTAATATATATTTCTAGATTATAAAATTAGCATTGGCCTTGGCCCCTCCCACTTGGCTTCTTCCTAACCAATGGGGTGGCTCAATAAAATTCGGCGAATAGAATCAATTCTGTGGTTTGACCAATAGGGCCTAACCAAAAATTATTTTGCTCATAGAAATTCAGTGTAAACATGGCGGCCGTGGAAAAAATTATGATTTACGTCACATATAAGGAATCTTGCGCATTATTTAGGGCGTTGTCATTATTATCTCTCAAATATCATCTGTCGCCTGTCATATGTCAAAAACACGTGACTTAGAAAATGGCTGTTCGAAAAGAAGAAGAATCACAACATAACCTCACTTTAAAAGAAGGGAAGCGCTATTAACGTCTGGCGTTAGCAACATCTGGCGCTAGCTACCTTTGGCTTTAGCAACATCTGACGCTTAGGGCTCCGGGCTCCACGATAACACCTCCCGCCTAAGCCCTGGGGCAACACGATCGTAATAAAGTTAGCTTTCTTCGTCATTACGTTAAACTAGTCAACATAACCTCAAACTTATCTTAAGGTCTTACGCATGCGCGAAAAAATGAAGTCAAGATAATCTAGAAATAGGGGCGTTGTTATGATTAATTGACATAACCTTTTGCAGGCACGTGGATTATTAAATATATCGACAAAATGGTGCCAGCATAGAGAATAATCAAGGAGTGCCAAGTTCGGTAAGCGAGCTGGCCACTTTGTCGGACCTCGGCGACCAATCCACCTATTCGAATAGGTTGTATCAAGGTAACTTCTAACATCATTGAAATAATAAGGCGAGGCGCCATCCTGTTGAAACGTAATTACTAATTGAAATGCAAATGGATTTTAAGAAACAATATATCCAATGGGTGATTAGTCCTGGTTAGTTCATTAAATTTATTTGCTAGAAATTATAAAAGGGGCCCAGAAACAAATATTTAATTTTAGCAATCTTAAAGAGCAAATTATTTGCTTTTTTTAAATGGAACACCCAATATATTGTTTTATTTTTTAATTTTAGGGATAAAAACAAGGTGTTTCTTTAGTAATTCCTAAGCCAAAAATATAACGTTAATAAGAATTTATTAAAAAAAATACCTATATAAATTTCCGATATAGGGTAACTTTGTTATTTTAAATGAAACACCCTGTATATTTTACAAAAATCCTGTCTTTTATAAAAAAATGTAACAAAAGCCATAGTAATCTTAAAAATAACGGATCTATTGCCCTTCAGAAAACTGACTTTACGACGATTAAGAAAATTATTTAACAATGAACGATTGCTACATAACTGATACAAATATAATACAACAAAGCTAGAAGCATAATTTTCATATTTTTTATAATTTCAATATTTTTAAAACAACCAAAAAAAAAACAATTAAATTTCAAGATCTTTGGAAACACAGGGTGTTTCATTTAAAATAACAAAGTTACCCTATATCGGAAAATTAAGATTTGTTTTCTTTTAATAAATTATTCAAAAATCCTTCATATCTTAAAAATGTTACAATTTTGGCATAGAAATTACTAAAGAAATATACCCTTTTTACTTCTAAAATTTAAAAATAAAACAATATACAGGGTGTTTCTTTTTAAATAAGCGAGTTATTTGCAATCTAGAGTAGCTAAAATTAAATAGTAATTTCTGTACACCCTGTATAACTCCTAGCAAGAAAATTAAATAAAAGTGATGGCACAGTTTATATTTTAGCAATATTACATAATATACAAAGTCAAGCCTTGGTAAGATAGGATATAATAAAGTTTTGTTTCATGATTTTTAAAAAATCCTAAATATCTTAAAAACTTTTATTTTTGATATAGGTACAGCTGATAAAACTTACCTTATTTTAATTCCCACAATTCAAAAATGAACTAATATTTAAAAAAACATAAGCTTGATATGGATCTTTTTTTAGCACCCTGTATAATTCCTTATAATTTTAAATTGTGCTCCTAATATACCCACACTTTTCTATAAAATATTATTAAAAAAAAAAAATAATACCATTTTTGTCCTAGAAACCAAGGCGTTTGTTGTGCGCCACCTTGTATAAACATAAACAGGAAGCCGGTTAAAAAGGTAGCGGATAATGAATGGGAAAATCTTACTGTTATTTGTAACGTTAAAGAAAATGTAGACAACAACATACAAAAACTATGCAGCGGAAACGTAAAAAAAAATGTAAATACCTGCATAGTTGTCTTTACAAAAAGGATTATATCCCACCAAAAAATAAAAAAATGTGAAAAAGGTTTGCCAAGCTTAATATAAAAATTACCTACTTAGCTGATAGTACAGGAAATGAAGCTTTAAAAACCGTAAAACCTGGCAATTCTTTGGTCCTGCATGGATTGACTTAAAATTTTAACAGAAGTTAGGGAATAGCCCAGGAATCAAAACCTATATTAAACCAAAGGACGCCAAAACTCTAGGGGTGGATGCCGCCCCCCTAAGGGGTGAAGTTTTTTTATTACATTTTAACCACAGAAAACTATCACAAAAGTGATTCTTAGCAAAAAATGTTCTATACATTGTTTTTATAACACTAATATTTTTCAAGTTATTTGCGATTGAATTAAATAATGGGTTTTTGGGAATACCTCGAAAAGTATGCATTTAATCAAAAAAACTGTACAGAGCAAAATTGTAGGTTTTAAAAAGAAAAAACAAAATTTCCTTATTATAATTTTTTACGACCCAATACAAACTGAGATACGGAGTGTTAATTGTTGGCTTTTTTCGTCAAATGCAAAATTTAATAGATTCAAAGTCAAAAACGGGAAAATGTTGCATTTTTCGAGAAAAATTAAATAAACCTTTTTTTTAAAGAACATAATTATACTTCTCTTAAAGAAGAAGAAAGGTTTTTAGCGTAAAAATTAAGTTAGTTATGATAAAAAAAGGTTAGTAACTAATTTTTTTACGACAAAATCAATAAAACAACCCCCAACTACCCCCTAATTAAAGCTGACCGTAAATCTTTTACAATTCTTTTAATACATGTATAAGTAATACGTTTAGTATATATAGTTTTACCAATTTAAAATGCCTAATTTCAAAAATATTATGTAGATTTTTAGCTCCAAAGTGGCCTATTTGGTTTTCAAATGTGGTGAGCTTAAACGGTTTGAAAAGGGTGGTGCTCGTTCGTAAAAGAGGGTTTTAAAAGACTACATCTCGCCAAATATTTACTGTACAGAAAACCTATGCACATAAAAATTTTAATTATTAAAAATCTCGCAATTTAAAACTTCATTTTTTTCATATCTACAGTATTTTCAGAGTTATTTGGAAAAAAGGGTGAAAAATATAAAATTGTAAATAATTGTTTTTCTTTTTAGGCTTAAATTTTTCTGAAATTAGGTATTTAAAATTGGTCACACATTTTCAATGTATGACTAAAACCTGTATAAAAAGAACTGCCAAAGGGTAAACGTAAATTTTAATTAGGGGGTACTTAGGGGCTCGTGTTAATTGATTTTTTCATAGAAAAGATTAAATTCTAAACTTATTTCTATCATAACTCACTTAACTTCCATGCTAGAAACTTCTTTTTTTTAAATAGAGGTCCTATTTTTTAAAAAAGATTAAATGAGTTTTCTTTAAAATATGCAGCATTTTCCTGTTATTTTACTTTAAATCTATCAAATTTTGCATTTAAGGAAAAAAGCTAAAAATTAATCTTTGTTAGTATTGGTTGTATAAAAATAACAACAAAACCATTTTATTTATCTTTGTAAAACCTACAATTTTACTTTCTACAGTTTTTTTATTAAAATGCATAAATTTCGAGTTATGCGAAAAACCCCATTAAAAACGTCGTTTTTTTGTCAATGGCAACCACCCCAAGGATTTTGGCGCTCTTCGGTTTGATATAGGTTTTGTACCTTGGGCTATTTCTTATCTTCTGTTAAAATTTCAAGTCGATCCATGCAGGACCAAAAAATTTCCAGGTAAAATGCTTCATTTCCTGTACTATGAGGGCTTTGCCGCAAAAAGAATGGAGGTCTTAATGAGTGCAAAATTCTGTACAAAATCCATATATGTATTTATAGAAACAAAATAACATTATGAACAAGTACGAAATTCTGCTTTAATTAAAAATGTGAAATCCTATCAAAATTAGCTATAATATTAGTTTTTTTAGGGGCAATTTGATTTTTTTTTAAATTAATAAATATTATTCCTACAAAACATAAAAAAGACTTACGCCACCATGCAAGAAAAGAACAGAAAACACAAACGTAGTCCACATAATCATAAGTGTTGAAATACTTAACAACAACTAAAGTTTGCATAAAATATTTTGTACCTTTTAAAAGGATATTTGCAAAAATAGTTTTCGATAAAACATTGTTTAAAGTGTTTACTACTAATACATTGCACTTCAGTTTGGAATTAGAAAAAAAAGAAGTAGACACTTAATATTAATTTGTCATGAACAAAAATATCTTTTCTTGTTTTCTTACTTAATTCTATTTAGTTTTTAAATCTACCGGTTTTTGTTATCGATTTGTGTTTACCTTAAAATCAGACAATGCCACTAACATAAAACATAAAATTTTATTGTTACTTCGTAAGGTAGATTTTTCTAGCCACTGGTTTTTCGACGGGCGAAACACATTTTTAAATTTTAGTCGAATGTATGGTTAAATAGGATGCAGATTTCTGATGTTTTAGATTGTATGTACCACATCCGGTTTAACCGTAAGTGTTCTCAAATTTTTTTGAAGCAAAAACGATGGAAAAATTAAGCCAAAAAGTTATTTTATCTTTTTCTGGTATTGTATTCGTCTAATTTATTTATTATTTTACTTTTTTAGGTTAACCGACAAATTATTGCAATAATAAACAAAAAAAAATGATTTTTAATTAACTAGAACCTATGCTAGAGTGCCCGCCGATTAAGAAGTCTCTCTCCGAACTTCCTAAAAAATCAGCGTACAGCCGCCATTTTGAATAATTAAAATTTAAAAAAAATTTATAATATATTAGTTTAATATCTAAGTAAACTACATACCAAATTTTTTAAAATATATAGAGACTTTTTCATTAAAAAAACTCATGAAAATCGATAAAAATTTAAACATTTACAGGTACATTAATTTAAAGTAGTGCAAAAGTCAATGTTTGTGGCACTTTCGGTAAAACCGGAAATTTCATTTTTACAATCAAAGAATATAAGGTTTTCTAAATAAGTGTAAAAATTGCATTAGCCCTTTTTATTATTATTGTTTTTTAAGAAATTTATAAAAATGGCGGTTAACATGACATTTTTAAACGTCACTTTTGTAAAACCTAATTAGAATATGTGGTACATGCATTTTCCTAAAATTGCTTGTAGAACTCATTTTCAGAAAAATTACAGTGTGTCCCAGGATAGGTTCTACAAGAGGAGAAAAGGACCAAACATTTTGTAATTTTAAAACGAAATTTTGAAAAACTGGTCGCATGATTCAAAACTAATAAATACAAAATTTAACTTTATTTTGTACTATACAGGGAAAGTTATAACTAAAAATGTAAAAAATACCCAGGCGCTAACTACTTTTATTTTTAAAAATAGAAAAAAACGTATGTGTAAATAAGGTAAGGAATTAAATTTTATGTCAAAATTTGAAAAAACATTAGAAAAAAATGCAATAGTCAATTTTTACATTACGCATTACAACCTAAATAATGGGCAAAGGGAAGCAAACTTTAAAAAAAAAATTATTAATTTTATTTTTTTAAAGCTGCCTTAGGCCAAAAACTGTTAATGCACAATATAAAAAATTTAAAAAATATTTTTATACTTTCATTCTTTAACTTTAAATTTTTACAGAAAATTTCAATTCTCCACAACATTAACTTAAATTTTGTCATATTTTTAAAAATAAAGATACTTTACTTTTAGTCATATACCCGGCCTGTATATTAACCAATCGAAGAAAAATTTTGTATTTATTAGTTTTGGACCATGCAACCAGTTCTCCAAAAGAACGTTTAAAAATTTTAAAATTTTTGGTTCATTTGCCTTCTTGTAACACCTATCCTGGGACACACTGTATATGGGGTGTTCCATTTAAAATAACAAAATTAATAGCTTTTCCGGTTAAATCTAATGTGCCACATAAAATTTAAAATAATAAAAATTTGCATCCTATTTAA